>JTDE01005942.1:0-39163 GCA_014338405.1 Paragonimus skrjabini miyazakii
CCACACGTAGAGGGCGGTCTGCACATTAGCCAAAACACCTGACAGTTTACAGTACGTGATGTGACTATCGAGCGTTTGGTTTGTTTTCTCCTCACTGCCGTTCTTTCGTCGATTTTTACCCACAAGCGCTCTGGTGGGGGATTTATGTAGCGTTTTGAACACTATTTTCTATTCCATAATTCTCATTGTTATTCACACTTTTTACTTTCCTCAACTTCACATATACAGCCGACGTTTAAACCCAACTTAATCGAACTAATCAATAATCGATAAATACAAAACACACTTCTCGGTTCGCGAGCCTTGCGCTCTGTCTGCGTTCGGTGTCGTTGGTGCACAGAATTGTGGAGAGTTAGAAACTAACGGAATCAACCATCTATTGCGGCAACTTTCCACTTATATCACACCTGGATCATGTGTAGTGTTTAGATCTACTACAAGAGTACTAGGGAATCTTCCCAACGTTAATTGAAGTTCTACAACGCAATTCAATTCAGTTCAGTTCATAGAAAAATAACGACCAGGATTCAGAATATCCAGACTCTTGCGGCGATAAACCCGAGACATTCAACAATTCGACCCCAAGTTTTTTTATTCTAACGTGAATTGTCCTCTCGCGACCTCGCTACAACAGAGGAATGGAGCATCAACTGGAGTATACGCCTAAAGAACTGTTGCTGCTAATCGTGAGAAATCACACGCTCATGATGACACCTCAGATTGCAAACTGATGATATGCATCCAAATCCATCAGTGTTCGGCCATACTAACCATCGTATACGTCCCAGCATCCATACTCGTCAATGTCTGCCTGCACTTACTAACGCATACATCTACCGCCACTGTATCGAATTTCGAAGCCACAGTCGTGTGAAAACCCGACCCAACCCAATTCCCCAAAAACGCTTATCCGTGTATATTCTACCGCCCCTGTTTCCGGCCGTTAATTGGCCTTGACCTAGATGTTTTTGTTTTATCGTGTCAATTGACAGTTGCGCGAATAGCTACTTGTCGCCTTTTGTACTTTACTTGAGTGGTGCGTGCATCACCTTTTGGAGCTCGGCTCGTCCCTGTTGTTTTTGAACCTGTTGACTGCTCGAAAGAACTCTGTTGGGTATGAATGTCATATTATGTGCTTATAGTTCATCTTTAGCCTATTTGGCATCAAATTGTAACTATCTCCCGGAAACGATCCGTCGATCGAAACTGTTGAGGCTGTCTAATTATTAACTTTGATTATCTGTTCAATAGTACCGTGGCATTGTGAACTAATCTTGTTTTGACCATTTGGGATCGTTAGTTTATTGCTACGCGTTGCTCAACGTCTTCTCGGAAGATCGTACAACTACCATATCGTTTATTTTGAAGAGCAATTTTCACAGTTTCGTTTAAGGGAAGAACAACCGGTGACACAAAAATAAGCAACAGATATGTAAAAAAAGATGAATGTGAAAACAGGCTGTCTGTCAAGTATGAGACGCTGCATAGTTAGCGACACTGAACAGTTGACAAGTTCTCTCACAAGAATAGCATGTGTTAATGGACCGGTAATCGAATGAAAAATTATTTGTGGCGCATATACCAAACAGTTTTGGAATTGAAAATAAAATACACGAGAAAAGATAAAAAGAAAATAGGTGAACGGTCAGTCTCAGAAAATCCAAAGCTCTTCCGGGCACAGAAGTGCTCAAGGCTCACGCACCGGGACAGAAAAACGTCCTCCATAGTGAGACAACTGTCAGAGAGGTGGCAACAGTTTACACCAGGTTCCCAGCATAAATATATCATAGGTTTTTTGGGTACCTAGAATAGTCAGCAGACGTAAGTCAGTGATTGCGTAGGAGGGCAGCCTCAGTCGAAGAATAGCCTCATTTGCAGAAGGAAATATAGTACCGCGAAAGGAGATCATCACAGGTGAATGGGAAACAGAGTTCACATCACAGCGCAAATTATGGGGGACCGATTGGATAGCAACATTATGATAGTCGGTCCCGTACTCCGCAATCTTGTCTGTCAAGGCAAATTGGCTTCGGTAATCATCCACTTTACTGGCGTCAAGCACCACAGCAGCGCCGTCAAGAACCACGATCACATCTGGATTGATAAACGAGCTCGCTGTTGGTACTTGCAAATCCTCGAGGACTTTATAGCCCAACTTGCGCAGTCGTTTCGCCAGGTCTTTGGCTACACGGTTGTGTCGTGCACAACGCACGTCATGGGTGATCTAGCATGATTGTAGAATATGAGCAAGGCTTTCCGGTTGACCGCAGTTTCCACGGGGAGAACCAAGTGGTCACTTCGGCCACCTCGTGAATTTTGGGCTTTTATCCGCAACAGACGACATCTGAGCTGGATGGCACGAATAAAGATTCTGAGGAAGATGCGATCCGGGTTAAACAGCCAACGATTAGGGAGTGAAGAGCGTGATACTTTCTGAAGACCACGGTCATCGAGCGAATGGTAGAGTTTATCCATCCAAACCGCATGGGCTTCCTCTTTGTTCGTTACCACTATACCCTGAACACGTACTGGGGTGTTCAATTCTCTCAAGATGGGGCCAAACAAATTATATTTGACCATATTCCGCAGAACTGGACATTGAATGGGGAGATGTCTCTCCACTCGATATTTGCGCGAGATTATAATAGTGATAGACAAACTTGGGATGCAAAAGCCGCCCAAACGAATTAAGGTACGGATGTAGCTGATTGGTGTGTCTTTAGGAAAGCGGAGCCACTGTCGAACAAACTAGCGAATCGTACAGTTCATAGCTTTCAGCCTGTTGCGACTCAGCATCTTCGGATCAGATGCTGTCTGAGGAGTTCAAGACGCTGGTGTGGCTTCAAAGGCGCTTTGGTAGTTTCATCCAGTATTGTACGAAGTTTCAGACGGTGGTTAGTGAATGCTTCACCCTTCCAGGTGAACGGGATACCTAGATAGGTTACCGTGTTGGAGGCACTTAGTGAATGGATAATGTCCGGGCCGGAGTGGATAGACTTATCGGAAATGGCAGTTGCGTTATGTTTATGATCACCGCGGATGACCATAAACTTACTCTTCTGTGTGTTGATCTTCAGTCCGGATAGTTCCAGGGCACTAGCGACGGCCGCAAGCTTCTCAGAGAGTCGCGTAGGATTCTAAGCTAGAAGGATCAGAGCGTTGGCGTAAGCAAAACCGCTAACCAGGGCATCGTGGAACTGGTAGCCATGCTCTGGTCGAAATATTGCCAACACCTCACCCATTGCCATGATGAATAGAAGCGAAGATTGTGGACCGCCCTGGAGAACACCACGCTGGGATCGAAGGACGAAGCCATTGAGCGTGGCAGAAGCATTCCTGTAGGAGTCGGCAATGTAATGTGTCAGAGGTGGAGGAGCACCGAAGGCTCGAGCAGATTTGATAATCGAATCTAGTGAGATAAAATCAAACGCTTTGGGCATGTCGATAAAAGCTGCGCACAGATTCGAAGACGTGATACATGAGTTTCGAAGCAGTGCATAAAGCAAGGAGGTCGCTTCAAGGCAACCGTCACGGTGTTTGACTGCAACCTGGAGAGCCAGCAGTTGCAAGTGCCAATTCCAACGATCGGCCAGTATCTTGTGGAAAAAACGTATGAACATTGAAGATACGGCGATAGGTCCGAGCTCGGTAAGAGATGATGGGTCGTTCACTCTGAGTACAAGCGTGATACGAGAGCGGCATAAATGGATTAGACAACCTTGAGTTGGCAGAAACAGGTTGAAGTATCCGGCCAAAGCATCAGCTTTCATACGCTACAAATGTTTGGGCAACAATTCGTCCAAACTTGAAGCGGTGTTTCCCATTTGCTTCAAGGTGTATGATACTTCTTCTTCAGTGATCGGGTCGACCAATGACCGGTTCGGAGGCAGGATTTTGCGAGATGATCGCTCATCAAGGTGCGGATGAGCCGATAGTTCTTCAGGCAAGTATTCTTTGGAATTATCTGGAAGGCCACGGTTCATCTTATAGGCAGTTCTCCAGTTGCCAAAAAAAACTGCAAATGCAACGGCCTTTTTACGCTGGTGGTACAGCGTTTGGATCGCTGCGTAGTTAGCCTTCCGTATCTGCTTCGTGGTTACGTTGGTTTCCACGTTAACACGACCACGTCGTCGAGTGACAAGTCGCCAGGTGTACGGAAAAGCCAGATAGGCGTGCATGTTCATCAGCGATCTTGCTTGTACCACTGAAAATACCTGCCTGAAGACCGCGGGTAATAGCTAGTAATTCATCACCGTGAAGGAAAGCTTCGCTATTGGACCACAGTTGGGTAATCGCTGTTTAAATCAAACAGAATAGCCACTCAGAGTAATCAGCAGCTTGGGACCCAACATCTAATGTCATGTTAGTCTGTGAGACGGTGGTTGGATTGGCAGCGGGGACAGTATTCCTCTGCCAGTTCAGCGCATACAGACGAGTCCGAGTACTCTCCAAAGTACGACCTGAGAAATGTGACAGGAACCAATGATGAAGTTCGCGTCGAGTAGGACACGACGTGTCCAGTGCATCGACACCTCTGATAAGAGAAGCCGATTCATGTTGAGACCAATTGGATCCGGTGGTTTTCGTGAACATGAGCTTCTCATGGTTGCGTTTGACGGGATGTGCATGCCTTCTTTGTTGACTGAGACCGATTTTGGTGGGAAAGCTGCGGTCACAGTTGGCAGAGTCAAAGATTGTGGCAGGCTGAGTGTCCACTTTCTGCTCTGATCCATTCCTTCATCGATGCATACCAGTGTGCGCCGACAAGCCAGCATTCGATTTGCAAACCTGGCCACATTCTGAACCGGTATACTCCGCTAGCCTATCTTGTGTACTGGTGGTTGCCTGCACGGAGATGCTGGCGGTAATTTCATTGTCTTGATCGAGTGTAACCAATACGATTAAAACTAGGTAGAGTGGTTGGCCATTTCTGGAGTCGCTGAACACTTAGCCAGTCAAGCTTTGCACCGAGACCGCCCAGTCAGCAACACGAGGAGGTGGTTCAGCGCGCCGATTACTACTACTACTTCTACAAACACATCCTGTGCAAGCCAGCACGTATAGCACATTTGCATTCGTATAGGCTTGCACACATGGAGTCGTTGATACGGTTTTGTGTTTCACCTCAGATAACTCGTGCTCAACGTAACTAGTTCACAACGATGCAAGAGAGGTTTCTAGTATATTTGCGTCAGGTGCACATCAACAAACAACCACTCAACAGTCAACAAATCAACAAATAGCATGGACTTATATCAAATCGGTCGTGTTTGACTGACATACTTCTTTTTACGGACAGTGTTAAATAGCTCCCGGCGATTTATGGTAGTTAACTCAATTACGCGTGCCGAACAATTCCAACAAAGAGTATTCAGACGATCGGGTTAACGGGACTATCTTTCTAGTCCAAAAAACGTCAGAAAAGGTGATCGAAAGGATTAGAATTTATACGACACCATCTGAAAAAATTACACTAAAGGTACTATCTCATTTCGAGTGTGAATGAACCGGATACAAAATTATCTGGCGGAAAGGCGTTCAAATTGGGGTAACCAAACTCGAGTCCACAAATAGCCACCAGTCAGCGGAAAATAAGCTCATTAAAACATTCGGGTACAGGTAAAGGTGAGAGCGTATCAGACAATGCCAAGGAAGAAAGTTTTAATAGATAAACAGTGTTAATTGTAAAAAAAGAGGTGAGGAAACATTTTATGTGCAGTTGTATTACAAAAATCATCATGATAGTTTGCTGTATGCAGCAAAGACAAACAAACTTAAATTTAGAATCGGCTTTCTAAAAATAAACCAAACATGCCTCAACGAAGTCATCACTCCAAATCATACGGAGCAAAAGATGACAAACGTACCAGACGGGCTCCAACAGATCCAACAGACAGTCTGACTTAGGGTATGGACCATAGCCCTATTTCTGGCGTCATTTGCTTTGAGATCGTAGGGCGCTTGTTCAAATGCCTCACGGCCCACTCTTACATATACTGGGGTCACATGGCGTTCAGGGTGAAATTATCTGCTTGGGCAGCTTCGGTCCTGAATGGCTGATCTTCTAGGGTTGAAGCGGGCTCCACCCTCTGTATTTCCACACACACCTTATCGAGTATGCTCGAAGACGCTTTCTTTGGGCCGCCGCCAGTTCTAGTTCGTCAACGACCTTCAGGACGTAATTTCCAGTAACTTCTTGCAGTGTGTATTCTACAAGCTGACTTCAATGTTGTCAAGCGTCGGTCGCGTGAGCGGTGTTTCCCCTTTGAAGCAGAGTGTGCGCACATGGGTTTTGGTGGAGATTCTAGTAATTTGCTCACTACATATACTGCCGACAAAAATGTACTGGTGGCTAAGTTGGACCTTAAGAAAACTCTAGGCATTTGATTACCGTTCAGCTTATATTCCCCCTACCACCTTGAAGAAGAAGCTGGTGAGAGCCAGATTGTACTGTGAATGATTAAGCGGGCATGCTCCGATACAGGTGGGAAAGTTTTTAGACACTTCATGTGGTCTACGTCCCACCCTTACTTAAGTACACCAGCTCACTAGTATTTACCTGCCTCACGGAGGACAGATGTGCACTGCAGCGTGTTTACGGAGCTGATGTGAAAATAGCATTAGGTTTTTTAAATTATACATACATGTGCAGAACAAAACTTTTTGATCTTCAGCCGCTCGAGTACCGAAGACCTCGAGGAGACATAACTTTCGCCCACGTTCTTTTCTCTGTATGCTTAACAGATAAATTCTTCACATCTGCGGACCACTACAGTCCTAGAGATCACGAGAATAAGCTATATAAGTAAAGGCTCCGGTTTTCTATCAGGCAAAACTTTTTCTCTCATACAGTAGTGGCTCGCTGTAAAAAGATTCATCAACCGGAAGAGACTAACCGATGACAGGAGACATGATCATCGACCTTTAATCAGGCGTACGACGGTCGTCACATAGTCAACGCATTCGGCTATAACGCCGCCCACAAGTGGTATCGGTAAAACAGATAAGTACGTAAATAACATCGAGATGATATGCAAAGAAATTTTGGAGCAAATGTCGGTTCGCACACAATGAAGTGCTGGGATTCTTTAGTTTCTTTAAAGTGTTCCGTGGAATCTTGTACATATTCGACGTAGTGATCTATCTGAATGAAAAACCATGCAGTGCACGGAACACAGTAACCGTATTTGCTCATCAAAATTTAGAAGATTCAAAAACGGTGCATTAACTTTCGGACGGTCGCGCTGTCCTGTTAGCGTTGATGAATATATATTTTGCCAAATCATGCGTCATAGGCTAATGCCCAAAACGGGTGAAGGTATGTGTCATTGTGTCTGCGCGTAACATTAACTATAATGGTGTTGGCAAACTGTGATTCGTTTGGAGCTAATGCGGGTGCGTGAAGATGAGGACAGCCAGGCAATTATTTTCGGTGACTAATTTCTAATCACGTCAAAAGGAGTCGGTCTTGATACATATCCAAGACCATGTTAGTGTGTGATGCCTGACCTTTTCCACTACCTTGTCCTGGTAATCAGGCCAGTGTTGTTTTGACCTGGCGACCTGTGTTGGCTAAGATTTAGGACGTTGCAGGTTCAGTCATATAAGTTACTCCACGATATTGGCTGCCAAACTTATGAGGTTTATAATGAATGCAATCCACTCTTTGAAAACATTACACTTTGGACAGACTCTGTTATCGTGATAAAGTAATTGAAAAACAATTTTCATCACTTTGTCCCACTTTTAGCTAACCGCGTTCAACTAATTCGTGAATGTACCCAGAGCTGTCTGTGGCGACACGTTCCGTTTTAGTTAAACCCACCGAACACGGCTTAGCGAGGAACATCCGATTATTGTACTCAAAGAGTACAGACGTGGCTGAATGGTCCGATGCTTCTGTGTGGAACTGAGAATTCGTGGTCACCCGACAAGCTGCACAAACATCGTCAAGCTGAAGAATTAGAATTAAGTAAGGTGCCAGCAGTAGCCAGCGTTAGTAGCGCGCAGTGATGCGTAAAACTTGGTCCACGTCATACACACTGGTATACGCTGCTTTGTGTGATATCCTGATCAATTCTTTTCAAGAATTACCTTGTTTGTACGAAGGCAGGTAGAGCGTTCCATTAAACTGGATCCCGTGCGCAACGTACACCTGGATCTGGCGTATGGACCTTTCGTTCGTCTGGAGCAGCATAGCGCCCTTACTTGGGTTGTACGGAACACTCCAAGGGCCGAGGAGGTACAATGGCCCGGCTGAAGCCTGTCACAATAAACGGTGTATAATATCTCGGTTGAAGGGTTTCAACCGCACTATCCCATGGCACACCACCAATGATACTGCCACCTCATGGTGTCGTTACTGACAAGGTTAATAGATACGTCCATCCGAAGGAGATTTTGAATTGTCGAGGGCATGGTTAATGTGCACCGCGTGATGCTAAAGTGTATGAAGTTGAAAATGTTAATCATGGCTTGGTTACCACCGTTTGGGAGGACTGAGGCAGATGTTTTCATGGCCAACCCGTCATATCAACTTCATACTTATGGGTTCCAAATCAGTTTTATAGAGGAATATATGCGCAACCTAGTCATTAATGTAGGCCCGCCAGATGTCGAGCACTGTTAATTCCGGACGATAACTGATTCTTAGAGCTACGCTCGGTGTACTCGTGACGTCTGTTGATAGGTTGGATCTAGAATAGTCGCGACCGTGGTACTTTGAGCGTCCGTGTATTTCAAGGCTTCTAAGCAACAGCTTCCGCCCCAAAAGAGAAGACAGTCGTACTGACGAGTTTCATACCAATAAGACGTCAACTTCAGCCGGCAAGGTAACTATCGCTGCCGTAGGTCGTGATGATATGACTACATGGTGTTGCGATATGTACGGCAGCGAATGGGCTGACAATTTTGACTAAGTGGACCGTTGGCGTATTCATAGTATACCTTAGACGAGGAGATAATGAAGATATTAGGCTCAAGTAACTTATGTCAATTACATCTACTCTTTTGTTTTCGCATCGACCAACGACCACCGTCATTTGGTAACTCACCCACTCTCCTTTTCAAAAATATGGGTTCCTGTGGCCTCCTAGCCCTTCTTTCCATTAACTTTTTGGTGTTTTTTTGATGGAGGCCTTGTCTGCTTTGCAGTCCGACCCAGAATTTTGCTTTCCACGCTATCCTTCCACGGTGTATTAACATGCGATCCTAACCTGAACTACTTGCATCAACTTTTCAACGTTTTTCCTCTCAGAATGAATCGTCCCATTGTTATCGCTCAATGTACTTTACACGAGATAGGAGTTCAGGTTCCATGCTAGCTTGTCAATGGGCCAACCAGCATTGACCAGTTGAACATAAAGACCTTACTTACACGTTTCTTCATCTCATTCCTTCCGGTTTACAATGGATAAGCGGCGGGTGAGTGAAGCCACAGCGATGCAGAGCAAACATCCTTCGGCTTCTGTCTTTGTGGTAGGTAATGCGAAGCGGATGCCGCCGATCATGTGATACGACAAACGTATGAACAATTTCCAAAATCGAAAGGGCTTTTAACGTTGCTACATCCACAAGCGCTTGGTTTCAGCGACAGACGCGGTAGGAAGAGAGGTGCTAGTCAGTGAAGAGAGAGAGGAAATAAAACGGTCAATAGAGATATACGCACCATAAAGGAAATCTTATTTTAAATGCACAGAATAATACAAACGACAAAAAGTAGGTACCCATGAAAATACCTTAGTAACAGGAATTAGCTTGTGAAAAAGCGTGAAACTAAAATTCACTGGTTACATTTTCCGGGTTCGTTGGAATGGAATAATGGACGAAAGTGCAGTGAAGTTGTTTGTGCTGTGTTCACCAGCTTCTAGAAACAATCCTCAAACTTTTTTCTCAGAGTGATGATTTACAATATAGCAGTCGTAGCGGAAAACCAAAATCAGCAAAACAATGTGTGGTCAGCCTAGTGCCAATCAATGAAAAAATGAGAGGATTCCTGTGGAAGAGATTAATCAGCAAGTGTGCTTTTATACCACAACTCATTTTTACGTCCCAACTGTTAAGTGAGTTCTCCCACACGGATTCCGTCCTCTTGCACATCTGTCACGTAGTAAACGAGCAACCGACAAGCAGCTCGAAGCCCCTAACTTTGTGATGGCAGAAAAAAATGAAAGTTTGCAAAGTAACGTTTGGCGTGCTGCACACGAAGCGCAAAATTGTAGCATTGTTCACATGGAGGATTTGGCGTGCAAAACCGTGCTAAAACAGACAACTCATCGGCCGCATCAACTAGTTTGCTGAAATTTCAATGAAAATCAGGCCGTAATAAGCAGAAGCGACATCCGTGAGAAACTAACTGTAAGGGAAAGTATACTCTCATTTAGCATCTAAATAATCTGTATGAAGAGAAAAATCACACAGTTGGCAGCATATTCAAGTTAAGACGGTAGGCAAGGCGGTACAGTGCTGTGAACCATCCGCAGCTGGTAAAGTCCGCGGTCAAAAGGCAATAAAACGAGGCGCTTATGAATATTCGGTCATATTTCGGCGGCACCACTCAAGGGTTAGATACTGGTCGAGCCTTTCGACAGAAATTATCACAGGCCCTGAAATGTTTGTTATAACAGACCGGTAATTTCTTTGTCCTTCGGTTGGCGCTGAGGTCGAAAATACCGATGGCTGCTCTTGTAGCGATATACATGGGTTTTCCGTTGAGACTGGTTCTGATGTCTGCTTGGTAGGTAACTGTTATGTTGCCAAGTGATGATGTATTACATATGAACTTAATGACTTATATATTGATGCATATTTTACCGGTTTATTTCACCCTATCTTAGGAAACAGATTATTTGCAGGGCTTCAAGGAACCACTAGAGGTTCGGGATTCTTCGGGCTTCAACGAACTTAAAAGTTGTTTGTAAAAATAGTTGTAGGATTAGTGTTTTGTACCTTTTTGGTACGAGCACAAAATCAAACAGTGCACACCTGTAATGAGAAACTATGAGTACGAGTGCCACTGAGGTTGTGTGATGGTTGGCATGCCGGTGCATCGAGTACTAGCGACGTTACAACGAAAGCCGTGGATAACAACATGCTTAGTGAGTTGAGTTCACATACTTCCAATTGTACAGTTCTGGTAGCGCATGATGCCAATCACGTTTCCACAAAATTAGAGGGAAATCCAAGTTGGCCAATAGCTCTTTTGCTTTAGAAGACAATCACAAATTGTTTGAAATATATGTATAACATTTTGAAAAAGAAAAAAATATATATACAAATTTTGAAAAATATATATGTAACTTAGCCTGTTCGCCTCATATGATTACATACAAATATGTTCATCTTCCTATCCTAACAGACCATCTGACAACCTTCCCTTGTTGCAAAACATCTTTTCCATTTCACATAACGCCCGTATATACTAAATCGACATCGGAATTCGACTATATTCATATACTAGATGAAGCCGTGAATCGATCTTTTTCCGCGTTATTCGATAACAACTGTTTGTTAGCTATATAAATTTTATTAACTAATACACAATTATAAATTTTATATGAAAGGTTTGGTCAGAAAATATCAGGTTCCATTGTTCGTCATACTTCACATGATCATTTCACGTTCTCCTGTTTATCACGTAATTTTGCTTTTCGTTCTCGATTCCACGATTAATTCTAACGCGAGACAACATACCATAACGTCCGGACAATCAGAATCCCGTAATGGTTAGACAATTTGCGAGGGCTGTGAAATTCCGTCAATTTTGAGGAAATAACGAAGTCCAGTCCAGAAGATCGTCCATTTCTCCGCAAAAATTGGGACCCTTCTGTTTTCTTTCATCTTCACAAAAGTTTCTACGTGAATTTCCGGAACCGTCTTCATCAAATAATGGCGGATTCCTTCGACTGTTCATTTTCTCCATCTTGCAAAATCTTTTTTCTGGCATGACCTCGAACATAAGGCCAACGTTAACCTTGTGAAGCGCGAATTGATGTAACTACTCAGCATTTTTTTATCAAACATTGAAAATTTTGAGAACCATCGCTTTAGAAGCAAGTAAGCCAAGTGCTTCTCCATAAACTAAAATTTTCCTCCATTATTATGTCCGTTTTGTAACTTTATTTTCATAATTGGTGTGTTGTAAAATTAACAATTTTGAGTACGGTATGCGTTTCACGTTTCCATGTGCATACTGATCACGCTTTTCTGAGCGTGTTTCTCATAGATGCGTTGAGAAATATACCATTATTATTATTACTATTATTACAAAATGGGTGCGCAGTTGTGCGTTGCATAGTCTCCAAATCGGTGGCTGATTGCCGGCAAAGCAAACGACCCTAGGCACCTGCATGACTACAACACCCTAACTGCTGAAGTAAAGCTATGTGCTGCGGATGTTTGTGGTGAGTACACAAGGACCGTGGATATTTGCAGCATTCTTCATCGGTTGACACCTCCCAAAATAAGCGTTTTTGTGCATTGATAATGTGGAAAATTTGCCCCAAAATTTGAACACTGTGGAATGTATAGCGTGCTGTCAAAAGCGACAACAATAGATACACACATGATTTGCAAGGAAGCAGCGAATACAGCAGTCTGGACGATATCCTGATGTTGTCATTGTCCATATCATGCAAGGAGCCGATCGTTATAAGTGGAAATTGTAACATTTCACATACCCAGTTGTGGTTTGAAATTGCACCAGTATCTGATCGTAGACGGAAGGAGTCATGGACGACCCGTCATATATGCTTATGTTTGCGGTAAGAAATACGCTTCCCTGCGTCATTTATTCGCAAAATTTCGTGGTGTAATGGGGGATCGCATTTCTGTGGGAACAGTTGTGACGGACAAAATAGTAGACAGAATGCGAGGAGAACGAGTATTATTTTGGTGCGACATAATATTGTTACTCTCACGTGAAATACCCCGTAAGGAGGCATGTGAGTATATATAATTCGGCAAGCACGAATAATGTTGGTATATTGCTGTCTGTTTCACAAATTCATTTACCAGATACGCTATCTGTTCATCAACTATGCGGCTTCAATTGCATCAATCTTAAAAACTGTGCCATCGATAACGCTGGAGCCAATAAAATGATCATGGTCCGCACCAATAATTAGCGGTGATCTGCTAACATCCGAAGATAACTTTCGTGTTGTTCACGCACGCAAACGAGTGTAAGTGAGAATGGTGCTAAATGATGCCTCGGACGTCATTGGCTACAGCAAGTAATGCCACGTTCACGATCATATGTAACGCTTGCGTTTAGACCTGAGCATACTGGACAAAAAGGATCTCTACCGAAGCTGAACCGACGGCGAAAATTTCTGCGGCAAATTGGTTGAACTGTTGTGGAAAATGGTGTACTTTCATTAGGTGCATATCTCAGCCTCCTATCTTACTCAAGTTGACAGTCGAGTGTAGATGTCAGTGCGTTTAACCGTAGGTTTTGTTTGCCAGGTCTGTTTCCGTCCTGTTTAATCATTACTCTTCCTGAAAAACATACTTCCATATATAGGCGGATTTACTGGACTGCATAAACTTAGGGACCTTCATATAACCGCACTGCCAAACCAACTTTTGAACGATTAAAATGAGCTGTAGCTAAATCAAACAAGTCATGCTGACTAACCCTAAATTAAGAGCTGGAAACTATCACACGAATTTCTAGCTACTTGATCACGGTGTTACGGGATAGGCTGCGGTAACCATAGAACATCACGTTTGTCTGATATGTCACCACCCACTTCAAGAATTGTTGAATGCATAAGTAAGCGGAAAATGATTTACTATTCACGCGATACCAGTTCATTATTGCTTCCTTGTTAACCCCATCCATTGGTAAAATTACAAACTTCAGCTACTCTGTCAACGAAAGTCTGTTTACCCTCAAACAAAAATGCTAGAAAATTTAATAGGCTGGAAGACATATCATGTAGTCTTGCTGAAAAGTGGACAAAACAGAACGCACTTTACTTTGTTTTTCGAAGTAGTGTTCGTACTTATTTAAGGACGTTTGGAAGTTTGCGCGCTTACCAGCCCATATATATGGACAACTACGCAGTGAAATATAGAATGAAGTCTGAAGCCGGTTCTTGATGTTTCCTTTTACAGGACTATTGCTGGACCAACCTGATTTGGAAGAATGCTGTTCCCCGGTGTTTTCACGTTGGCCGAAGGTAGTCCACGACTGTAACGGGCAACCACAGTAACGACTGTCGTGTCCTGTGTTCGCAATTCGACTGTCCCTTCTTCGAAGATTCCTCTGAGCGTTTCAGGGCAAGATCAACCGACCATGAGCATGTATCTGCTGTGTGCACTATGCGAAGGTTCCACTCACTTCACCTGACGCATTTTGAATGCCGCCAGATGAAATGGGGGCCCATATTGCGCTCCATTCAGTTATTTTCTTAGTTGTTGCTGTTGGTCCTAGGTTAAGTTAAAGCTGAATACGTATCATATGTGCAAACATTTCTGGAAATATATTGTTTGTTTTAAATACCCGCCACGCCCTTCATTTCGAAGTCAATTGAGACCATATTTCAAAGGCCGTTTGGGAGAGGCGTTTCGAATTGTTAGTGGACGAGGATGACGCGCATACTCATTTGATAACTACACCGCCTAACTGGCCCGATCACTGCCTAGTGGGGATATTTTACCATGTTTCATCTTGTAATAATTCAGTACATTAACTCGCCTGAATTGGAACTTATATGCACCTAAGGCTTTCCCAATATCCTAACAATGGGCGGTCCCAGCTTACCGGAATATAACTTTCTGGTCTTCTCGTATGCACGCTTTGAAAATGCTATGCCTGAACGATTCTTCTGCTTTATCCGGACATTGAGTTTCACGGGGCATACCTCTGGTTCTAGTCAGGGGCTTGCTCGCCCTAACCCGTGGCGGCTGGAATACGTATTCATAAACCATGAGTCCATGATTGATAACCTCAAGACCGCCGCATTGTTTGGATTAAGTCGTCATGCAGTCGTCTGTTTTACTTTACCTACAAGACCAATACTATATGGTCAGCGAATAGTAGTCACGGAGACTTCCGAAAAATGGATGTGAAGAAACTACGTAGTTACCTGTCAACGCGATCTTGGGAGAATTTCATCCTGTACAACTCTGTTGATAATCCATGCGAGGAGCCAACTATTGTTCTGTCCACAGCCGTTAGTGGATTTACACCATTGTCAACCACTAAACGGAACAAGCCTTTAAGTCAGTTGCTCTGTCTCACACTCTCAATTATTCTGAAGGGACGGTATGCTTGGATGTTCCATCAAATCTCGAAATCTGAAGATGACCCAAAATGTGTTCCTAGCCAATTCGTGCATAGCAACTTCACTGGCGACAACTTCCTAGCGAGCGCTTTATAACCCATCCAAATAGGCTCCTTCGATTTGTATCGTCAATTCGCGAGGCGAAATCTGGCCGTCTTCAACTTTTAGGCTCGTCACACACTACCAGTTGTGATGCCCTTGCTGAATTTTACGGTAACGCCGTCACTCAACTGGCTTCACTTCCTCAGGTTCGTATTGGCGTTTAGATTTATGGCACTAGCACTGCCTCTACATCATCAACAGTGGTGTTGGCTAGACTCGGGTGCCTTAAGGATAGTTCTCATCGTCCCCAACGGTATACTTCCTGAGGCCTTGCATGAGGCAGCTGAATAGCTCACCTACCCGCTCAGCTTACTGTTTATGTGATATGTCTTCCGAAGGAGAGTACCCAGCACTTGGAAGCACGTGAGCAGCACATCCGTTTTCAATGGTGGTAGATGTGGTCTGTTCAGTGATTACATACCAGTGCCTCTGCTATCAAGCATCTGGAGAAGTTTAGAGGCGCTCGTATACAATTTGCTTCATGGTTACCTCACCTCTGGAGACTTCTTCTCAGTTGCACCTCACGGCTTTTGCAAGGCTCATTCGTGTGCCACGACTCTGCTTAATAGACTAAAACGGTTGATCAAGGCATTGGCATTGATATTGTGTACCTCAACTTTTGCCAAAGCAAAGACATGAAAACTTAAGTGAATCTGATGACATTGACAGTGTATGAAATCATTTGGGGTTGCTTGGTCAGAAGCTCAGGTTGCGCGTGTACCTACTGCTAGATGCATGGTTGGAAATTAGGGCAACCGATTGAGCGGGGATGTGTGAAACGATGGAACAATATTAAGATCAGTGGAGGTCGAGAATTTCTGCACCATCAGTAACTATGCGTAGCCTGCCGCCGCAAAAATGGTGTGCAAGACGTGTATAATGTGAACGCGGATACATCTAAGATCGGTGATAAAATGACGCCTACATTAAAGTACACAGCAACAAAAAATGAATACTCGACGCAGTTAAAGTGGAGGGCACCGAAGTAATACGCATAATACGGGCTGGATGGGCATAAAAACAATAGAGGTTCCATGAATTTGCTTGGAAAACAAGTGAAAGTGCACCGAAAGGAGACAGTGAGAACGAGTTCACCAATTTGCAACAGCGAGCCAAAAGAAAAACGGGCTGAAAAAGAGTTCATTGATAATTCTTCGCTAGAAATCTAAGTGATTTGCGTTCATACCCCTCAGCCTGCAAGTTCACCAGTTAATCAAATGCATGTGTTCATATTCGAGGCCCCATTGTGGTGGATCTAAACCCCAAATCATTATGGATGACTGCTGCTGTATATGTGACTTCCTCTAACGACTAAGCTCTATCAGGACGTGGTGCAATGGTGACTTCGAAGATGACATATTCTAATGATCCTGTGGGGAGTATAGCTATCAGCAAATCGGCTGTGCGAGATACGTACCCAAACTTAACCAAAGGGGCTATTGGTCGATTACCACTTGCTGTCTACGGGATACGAATCAAAGAAGAGCCACAACCTTTTTATGTGGCTCAACCATGCCTGATTCCTTTGACCAAGCGAAAATCGGTGGCCGCTGTCATAAAGAAAATGGTTGCGGATGAAGTGATTAGACAAGTCATTGGTCCCGAATGGGTTCACCCCGTGGTAACGGCGGTAAAAAAGGACGGTACAGTGCAAATATGCGGTGACTTGAAGACGCTGAATAGCCAAATTGTGGTGGATAAATTCATAATCCCAAAAGCCGAATAGCTACTGGTCAAACTGTCTGGCGATCGATTCTTCTCAAACTTGGATTTAAATTAGACATTCTTCCACATGCTAATAACCCCTTAATCCAGGAGTCTCACAGCCTTCTAAACAGTCAGTGGACTTTCCCAGCACAGGATTTCGTCGACGGGCCCTAGTTGAGCACCAGGTGCCTGACACAAGTTCATGAACCACTCACTAGCTGGTCGTCCCGGACGAGTAGCCCATGTGGAAGACATCTGTGTATTTGGCTCCACTGGCGAACAGCGTGACTCTCGTTTGCATGCAGTGTTACGACTGCTGGGCAAACTTACTTTTCGATCAAATTTTGCAAATTGCAGACTTGGTTCTCCTGAAATAGAATTCTGGGGACACACCATATCGGTTGACGGGATCTCACCAAACGTCAAATCACTCGAGCCATTACAGAGACCCCTGTTCCAAAGAATGCACTGGAGAGTACGCACTTCTTAGGTGTGTTTATATCATCTACGGTATTTACCAAACTATTCCGCTTTGGCGGAACCATTAGATACGTTGAAGAGGGAGGAAACCTTTTTTGAATGGAAATCAGCACAACAGTCCGCGTTCAGTGAGATAGAAATATGCACTGTGTCCACTCCTGTCATGACAATTTTCGACTAAAGATGCAATGCGTTCGTTTCCACGGAAGCTTCAAATATTGGCTTGGGGGCGATTCTATCACAGATGCAGAATGGTCAAAAAATTGATCACATATGCTTCCCGGAAGCCCTCGCCCGCGTTTGGGCTTGTGAAAATGGCGCCATTTTCCACTCGGAGGTCTGTTCATACTTCGCATTGATCATACTTGAATTGATAACTTTGCCGAGCAGACGATCGAACGGATTCAAACCGTTCAGAATAAATCGCTGATACGTGAGGCTACTGAATTACAACGGTCGGGTCAACTTCCGTCCAGGCTGCTGACAGGCTTTCGCTATTTTCATTGAATACAGCTAACCGCATGGAAGAAATGTATATGATTTCTGCACTCAATTCTTAGAAATTGTCGGCCGTCAAAAAACAGGAGCTTCTATCGGCAAGTGTGGGCGAAGGGGATCTGAGAGAAATCTTCCGGTATGTCATACAAGGCTGGCCATCTAATAACAAACTCACCATTGGGGTACGGGCATTTCACGCTTTACGGCAAGAACTATCAGTTGTAAATGGGTGCGTTATGCGAGGGCCTATGCTTGTAGCGCCACACGATCTCACTCCTCGGGTTACAAGGGTCACCTAGAAATGGTTTGAACGAAACGCAAAAACGGAACTACTTTGGTGGCTAAGAATATAAACAGTGATGGATGAACTTGTCAGTAATTGTGCCCCTTTCCAAAAAGCCGATAAGAGTTCCATGCCAGTTGATGCACCAGTATGATCTGTCACCTATTCAGTGAAACCTTGGTCCAATATTGCCACTGACATCATGGACCCACTAAGTACCACTTCTCAACGTCAGAAAAACTGCTTGGTCGCCACGTATTTTTACACCAAATGGCCTGAAGTCCAGCTTTTTGGTGAAGTGTCTACTATCGGTAGCATACGATGACTAAGACATCTGTTGGCCAGCATTGGACTTCCAGACGAACTCGTGATGGATAATGAACCACAATTTACTAGCCACGAGGTTGACCGTTTTCTCCAGCTGCGTGGCATTAAGCATGCACGGATGGTACGTTATAACTCTGCTGCAAATGGGATAGTGGAGCTTTTGAACCGTTCACTGAAGGAAAGCGCATAAACAGTGCAGCTATCCGGCATGCCCTGGGAAGATGAAGCTATCAAAGTCCTATTGACTTACAGAACATCATATCATAGGGCAACTGGAAGATACCGGAAAGACTCATTTTCGGTCGGCTGCTACGAATAAAGTTGGATGCTGCGCACACAATCTCAGAAGCTGAGGATCCTGGTCAGTTGGAACATCGTCATGCTTACCAGTCAACTTACAGAAAACTAGCGCCAGCAGTACAGCTTGGGACACTCAGTCGCTTGAAGGAGCGGCAAGCGAGTAAAAGATAACCGACACTGTCGTGACCAACTGTAGTGGCTTGGACCTGCCGGCCTGGAAAGTATGAGCTTACAACCGGCGGCCGAGTCAACGCCAGGCAGGTACACACGGCAATGATGCGAACTACAATCACGTCCATGCTATGCGGTCTCTGATACCCCAACAAAACGTCGATCAGCTCGTAACAGGACACAGACCACAGATACGGTTTTGACCGGCCGGAAGTACCAACGTGTGGACTGTTGATTTTGTTAAGGTCTGTTGCATTATTTTTGAGATTGTTGTGCTTTGTTTGATCAGTGTTGAAGGGTGGCCCTATCTTTCATTATTCTTCCTTAAGAGTAAACAGTATTGACCATTTTCATTCTTACACCAGCTACTGTAACCGTTTATCTTATTCTCATTCAGGCAGAGCCCTGTGAATTTCTGAATGTCAAAATAAGACATTCTTCTTCAATATTCTTTCTTGAGTGGCTTATAATTATTACCATTTCTCGATGCGTGAACAGTCATTTTGCTCCAACCCAACCAATTACCATTTGTTTGAGTGAACTCAATTCCGTTTTATCGTCCCCCATTACTGAGCGGTGCCAAGTTGTGAAATTTGTTTTACGGGCAGATTATTTGTTCAACTCTGAGGATATTTCACATTTGAGGTGAGATATTTAGTTTTCATGTATAGTGATTCAATTAGTACCGTATTAAATCCAGTTTTCACGAGCGCCTTCTCATTAACCGTTTTGAAGATAGATAATCTTTTCTGCCGTTGGATATTGAGAAAGGCATTTTTGGATTATCATATTACGCGTAACTCCTTGTGAACTTGTATCGTTAACGAATGATCCAATATGGACCGTTCCCCGTGGTTTTGTTCACGGCACTCCCTATGCCATGATTACATACGTAAAAGGTCTAAGGCTATAAGGTTCCTCTTAATACGCTACTGCGCAAGTTTATAGTGAAATTGACTCATTGTGTGAATTGTATGAACTGTCCAGCTCAGCATGCATATTGACAACCGCGGCAGTGTGGCTAAGGAAGTTGCGTGCTTTTGATGTCCTATATTCATCGCTTATGAAACCACCGACAATGGTGGGTGCTCGCGCGACTGGTGACCGTAATGCGACGAGCCTCATTTGAGGGGTAGGAAGTCGCAGGCCATATCACTGATAGTACATGCTGAGACCTAATGAATACGTGTATGTTGGGCGCAGAGCGGGGAGCAAGTGAGAGGCTTCGTGGTCGAATTATTAGTTGGGTTATTTCACAATTACACAATCCAAGGGTGTCGGCCGGGTGCTGATAGTGACTTGACAGAGGTAGCACCATCGCTCCTCCTTATAATCCATTTGGTTTTTGAATGCGAGAACCCTGAAAGGTGCAAGTTGCATAGACGCACTTTAGATGAAACTTCTGTCGTTGGTTAGAAAGTGACGACTTTAAGCGACTTATTTAGGACGGTTTTCTGATGAGCTACCCGAAGATTCAGCCAACATGTTGGGTCGTTCAAAGCGTCTGAAATTTTGACACACGCATGGAGAGGGAGCAGACTGAAAGAAATCGGTAACTCACCCAGAATGGAAGTTGAGCGTGGACAAAGTTTCGAATGATTTAATGATTTTCGAAGCGCTCCGCCATTTGCCACTCCTGTGTGCATTGTCCCCGAGTAAGCGTATTCACCGCTTGCGAAGTCTTATGCCGGACTATTTGATTGATTTATTTGCTTGGATGACGTTTTTAACTGCTATACGTAGTGCCGCTATTATATTGGTCTTTCCATGAAAGGTCGAGTGTACGGTACCATTTTGATGGCGGTTTTTGCCGTATGAGTGAGAAACCGAGGCTATCCGTGTGGAGGTTTCCATTTATTTAGTTGTTGATATGTGGGTGTAAGGCTGATAGCTCAAGGTCTCCGAGTTGGCCTAATTCTTCTGATGTAATGCAAGCGTCAGCTCTTTTAAGCTGCAGACATGGAAATACTAGTGTAGCGCTGCTCCTTCTAAATACACTGCTGATGTAGGAGGAATAATACATGAGGAAATATAATGCCTTGCCGTTCACGTAATAACACCCTCAAGCAGGCAATAATTTAACAGTGCATTAGCTCAAATCTTGGAGGAAACATTACCAAAAGTTGGCGTGAGGCTATTCCAACCAGCCACCACTGTATGACAGATAAGTTCCGTCTGATGAATGCTCGTGACCTTTCAAGCAACTTTTTATTTTGACTCCGGTAGCCCGTTTGCATTTGTGAGAGTAAAGTTTCTCCCTTAGCTCCTCAAAAAGAAAGCAAGAGCGAGATCGCCACGGAGTCATTGACACCTTAGAAGGTAAAGTCCAGGGATTTCCAGACGAGAGTTGCGCACAACGTTGCAAAGACCAGGTATGATTTTTGTTTCATCTCGCTGTACACGTTCGAGCGTACCTATGTCTTTTTAAAGTCAGAATACACAACTAAGTTGGCGCATCTAGGCAGTGGACGAACACAAATTCAATGATGGCTTTAAAAAACCATCTTGTCATTCTGGAGATGCCGCTTTTTACCCATATGCAATACAACGAATCCGGTTTGAGTTGGTTTCTAATGATGAAGTGGGAAGGACAAATTGAACGACAACCATATACCCAGGGTTTTAGAGACACTTTGGCAGCACACGCTTGTTTATTTACAGTGTCACGTAAAAGTTGCGAGAATCGTTACTAAAGACCGTGTCTGGACACTTATCGTCGTTGATTGGTAAACACCACTCACCCGACCATTGTTTAACTGTGTTGAGGTCAGTTTGCAAAGTGTTGCGATTGCGAAAATTTCAGATTTTTAAATCACCCACGTAATAATAAATTTCTCAACACATTCGTGAGAGAAACACTCGGGTGTGCGCGATCATGACAGATAATTACATGCGGCACAAAGCAACAAATGGTTACACAGTAAGACAACCATGAAATCTGTCGGCAAAAGAAGGTAATATCAGAGAGAAAACGGTAGCGGTCTACAGACGTTTGATGCACGCACCGGAGACTTGAGTAGTTCATCTGTTCCACAGATTCAGTCCAACAAGTGAGATTTAACATTAATTTACCTTTTGCAAGGTTAGGTGAAAGATGACGTTTCAAATATTTCAAGGTCACGTTGGAAGAATGCGTCTAAAAGCATTTTCGAAGGATATCGCCGTTATTTGACGTAACCTCAGTTGGGAAAATTTGGGAGTAATTCTGTTTAAGCCAGTGAAGACAGGAATCTGGCGAATCTGGCGAATACTCAAACAGGCTCTAGCGCAGGACTTCGTCGACTGCTCAAAAACGTCAAATGGTTAAAAATCTTGCGAATCGTTTGGTCAATACGGGGTTTTGAGCGTCTATTCGTCGCGAAAATTTTCCTTGCGTAACGGATGCTTGTGGGGATAGTAAAAATCGCAGTCTCGTGTTAAATGGAAAAATGTGGGGTGATCACACGTAATATGAAGAATAATGTACGTTATATTTTCTTCACACAAACTTTAGGCGATATTAATATTTTTCTTTTTTAGTAAAGTATATAGTATTGGCAAGCAGTTGTTATATTATTCCGCGATAATTCGGTAACCAGCGTCTAGTTATAAAATAATTATCACGTGATAATCAATACTCCGTACGACATTTTGACGTCAGTTTGTTTTATAGGGTCAATGTTCAGGCTAGAACCTATATTTCATAAAACACAAGGTTTGCTATTGGTTAACAGGGAGGGTTTGCCACAGCGGAGATAGCCCTAGTAGCACACTTAGTCGATCAACCGTCTATTTAGCGTTTATTGAGTGTCCAACGCTAATCACTGAACGATTTCATTGATGAAGCAATTTCGGCTTCAGTGTTTGTAACTTTACGAACGAGAAAAATGAGGAGGACTTGAAGTACATTTTCACAACTAAATTGTAGTCAGCTTTTTTGTTTGGTCACAGTATATGACCATTATTTCGAAAACGCGGCTTCAAAACAACCGGCCATTTGCATTGCGGGGTGTTCAGGCGTATTATGTGGAAAAGTACGGACGGTGGGTTTTCGTTCTATTAACGATTGTATAGTCAGAGTGAATAATCGAATGATTTTGCGGTTACTTTCACCATTTGCTCTGAAAGTGTTTAATGTGACAGTAGCAGGAAATCCGTAAATTCCCATGTTGTCTACTGTTAGTCCGCTTATAAGCGGACTGCATTGTGATGGCCACCCAGCTAGCACAAATTCATAGGAGTTCGATTTACTTGATCAGAGTAATATTCTCGTTGATTTTGCTGAAGTGGCATATTGTCGAATTTCCAATACCAGCCGAGATATTCCACTTTCATTTGGATTCGGAATGACAGGCAGACGCCGAAATGTTCATCGATGAATACACAACGCAAAGAACGATGTGACCAAAGAGAGGACAAAAATACCAATACCTGAAGATTGCATCTTTATAAATAGTGTACATTTCATGTTCTCCCATTACACGTTTATTGCTCCAAACCGTTTGTTCTAAAATTCTAAAGATATATCGATACCGCTGCGCAAAGGCGTGATTTCATTGGGAATTAGCTTTAAAATGAGACGTGGACTTTTGCCATGGCCTTTAGAATGTAAGTCGACAAGCGTTCGTAACGAAATAAGGACTGAGAAAATGTTTCTCGTTGACCGGCTATTGATTGACTATCAGATGCACAGTTGTCGCACTCAATAGTTACTCGTAAGATGGTCAGTAGTCACGTAATAGTCTGTCAATCGTCACTCAGTAGTCAGCCGTGCTACCTGGAAGTACACAATACGAATTGAGGTTTCAATGAGTTTATTATGAAGTTCTCACGTCAGTTTGTTTTATACGGTCAATGCTTAAGTTAGAATCTACATTTCATGACACACGACATTTATTATTTGTTAACGAGGGTGGTTTAAGGTAAGGAAGACAGCGCACGATTTGAATTGTGGGTCTAAGGGAAATATTTAATATAAACGGGGAGCGTTTTCCTCCACAGTTTTCTGTGGAGAGTTCTTTTTGCCGGTAAAGTAAACCGTAAATACCGGCTACCACTAATAATGGCCTGATGGCTTACCAGGGTGGACAAGTTATAACGAATGGGCATATATATAATATTTGGGAAAAGTGTATATACGAGTTATACCCCGGTTTATTCTTTTTGTTTTTGTTCTAAGTGTAACCTTGTACGAGTTTATTCTACTAAATTTACTATAAGCTTCAATTTTATATTGTCCAACATTCTGAGCAACGCGTGCACAGTGACGCACATGAATAAAATGATACAGTTTCGTGAGTACGCAACGAAGCAAGTGCTGGATAGGGTGTAAGTGAACGGTGGATACGCAACAAACAGTTTCATGCAGGCTGTTTTAGATGAGAGCCAGATATTGGGGAGAGGTACATATGTTATATGCTGCTGATGGCTAAATGTTCCCCGAATCACATTTAAAAAGGCCATCAGAAGTTACACAAAGTTTGAAGATAGACATGTTTGATGGTGTAAGGAAGCTGCTCAAGTCCTTTTGAAAGCGCTGAGTTTTGTTATCGGCTCTATTTCAAATATAGGAATATTTCACATTAAAGAAGTTGGCTGTTATCTTTCCGGGTCATGTGGGGAGCTGTGTTGTAAATGAACGACAAACTCTGTAGTAATGGCGTCGGAGTGTATCAGTTTATGCGGAAGTGTAGGATTTAGCTCTAATCTTCGTAACCGGAGTAGATCACTACCAAGTGTTCGAAAACGTTCGCTATAGGTGGGTGAGGATGATTATCCTGGTAAGCCTCTGGTAAATGATCGTCGGAGATTTTCTACCACAAGCCTATCAAATGTGCTTGAGTGGCAGTAAATGAAGGTTCAGTGCTGGAGTTGAGGTCGAGCCCATTTTGTAAAGAGCCAGCTTTCCATCCGGTGGACCAAATGTATTTTTTTATACAGCCTATTGTGTTTTTAGTTTTTGCTGCCTGAAAGCGCACTTGTTTAGACAACTTGAAGGAGGTTGAATACCATATTCCTAGACCTCGAACGGATGTGGCGGTGTCAATATGAAGACCATTTAGTGAGACAGACTCATTGGGTGCTTGACAACCATAAGTGATAATGTTCGATTTGTTTGCTAAGAACGTCATGAGCTATGTCTTGCACCACGGCTCCAATGATGCTAAGTGTTGCCGTATAATTCGTAGACACGAGACGATATTGCTGTGCTGTCGAAATGTGTAAACGATTTTGATGTCGTCAGCAAACAGAAATGGTTTGCCATGTTTAATAACATCGCGTACGTCGTTTATGTACATGAAGAAAAACAGCGGTCCCAGAAGGCTTCTTTGAATCACCCCACTAGTCACTGGTTTTAGCGTTGAGCAATGCTCTCCCATTTTGACAATTTGGGTTCGGCCTTCAAGATATGTTGGAGCCCAGATGTACGAGGGTGTCTTGTATGCCAACGGAGGCTATTTTGGTTAACAGGCGCCTATGAAGCACACGATTAAAAGCTTTTTGCATGTCTAGGAGTATAATAATAACCGCGTTTCATGCGTCGGCAGACATCAATGTATGGCCTAAGGATTCCAACTGACATGCCCTGCAAGAGCGCTTACTAAGGAAATCGTGCTGCGAATGATTTATAAGGTTGTGTGACCTTAAGAATTCGACAATTGGCACTTTTATTATTCATTTAAACTTTCTTGAGCAGACTGATATGTGGTTGATTGAACGATAGTTACCAACTTCCTGCCTTGGACCACTTTTGTAGCGAGGCATGATTGACTTTTTCCACCGCAGGAGGGAAGGTGCTGGGTAGAAGCGTGAACAAATTAAGTAAAAGGATGGGTATGTCCTCACATCCTCGCTTGATAGCTACTAGTAAGATACTACCAGATCCAGGAGGGATTGTGGATTTAATGGTGGCTAATTGTGAGCGGATACTTCTAACAACAATCGGGCCACTGCAAAGAACTTCGGCTGCTTTCAAGGAAGTAACGGGGGTGTGTTCTCCACGCTAAACGCAGCAGCAAAAGAGAAGAGAGTGACATGAAATCCTCTCCGGTAAATCTCTGGTATTGAGTGTAAACAATAATGGACATAGGACTGATACTTGTGGTACATACAGCGAAATGGGTGCAAGGGAGGACAGTTTGGAACCAACTTTAAGATGAAAGGTTCTGCCGTTAAGAATTGGGACTTTCAGTGGTAGATGTCATAGTTGATGCCGCGTGCTTCCATACTCTGCTCTCACACGTTTTCGGCAATGGGTGTCACCGAAGCATTTAATTCCGCTATGGCCGCGTGTGACGAGAACACTGGCTTGGCACAGACGAAATTCGCCCACGTGCTTTCGGGACGAGTGAGTTCTGTCAACCCCTGAGCATAATGTTCTCGTCTAACAGGCTTCGTTGGCTTGATCACATCTTACAAATGTTAACTCACCGTCTGCCACGTCGTGCCGTGAGCTGGGCCGGAGATGGCAGCCTAGTGCCAGTGTGTGACTTAGGTGCGGTTCTCCCAGCTTCCTGGCTGGACTCGGAAGGACATCGATTGTAAGAGAACTCATTCAGATATAGCTAAGAACGGAAGTCATCGGCGCTGGCCTTGAAATTCTCTGTGTGCATCGGTGTAATTTTTGTTTTTTATTCAACATCTTCCTCCCGCGCCTTGCGTAACGCATTTTTCCCTATGTTGTGGCACGCTTCCCACCTCGTGTAACCTTTTCTGCCACTTCAGCGTCGTGGTGAGGCTTGTGCTACTGTTTTGCTCCGGCGGGCTCTGCTGAGTAAGACTTCGGTCTTTATAGGTTTAACCGGGTCAGAGTGGCCAAATGGGAGCAGCCAGACAAAGGGCGAATGCAGTCGTTGTGGATGGTGCCAGTGTGTTGTGTTTTGGTTCGGTTTGATGTTTGCTTTTTCTGGTCTGATTTTGTATATATCTGTGGGGGGTTTGTCTGCGCAATAGTATTGTTCCCGTGTGAGTGTGTTGAACCTCTCGGGATGTGACTATCGAACATGTTTTAGGTGGTTGGTGCTGATGCATATGTGTATGTGCGCGCGTTACTTGCTGCCTTGCGGCTCAGGCTTTTGAGTGAGACTTCGATTGACGGCCCAAATCGCTTTTCGGTATAGATCTGAGCATTTTGCAATTATCCTTGACGCGAGTAAACCATGATATCGCAACGTAAACGGAATAGCATACTGCATCGACCTTCGCGCAGAATAAGCAGGGCCGCCCTATCTGCTGCACGTGTCAGGGTGGTTGGGCGAAAATATGCTACTGCCATGCATTCACTCTCCCAACACGAATCCTCGACCAGATAATGCTCACTCATGTCTCAGTAAACCAAAAACCAACCTGGGACAGGCCCGGGGACGCGAGACCTTCTGCGTTAAACCATGGAATGTACGTACGTTGCTGGATCGATGCGATGCCACAAGATGTCCAGAATGGCGCACCGCACCGGTCGCGATGGAACTGCGTCGCTATGGAGTCAACACAGCAGCATTGAGGGAGACCAGACTTGCGGACTAAAGTAAGTTACGGGAAGCAGGTGTCGGGAACACCTTCTACTGGATAGGTTACCCGGTAGGTGGTGCTCGGGGGCATGATGTTTGTTTCGTATTAGCTGATCACCTCACTGCTTTGATGATAGGTGAACTGCATGGCACCAGCCTTCAAGTACTGTCCGCACGCCTGCGACTTAGTCGGGGTAAGTGTGTCGCATTTGTTAGTGTTTATGGTCCAAATATTTGTCACGCCGTGATGAAAAGTGACAGTTCTATGATTAGCCGTCCGCCACACTCCGGTCGGCACTGGTGAGTGACCGGCTGTTCGTTCTGGGTGACTTGAATGCTCGAGTCGGTCGCGACTCAGTAGTTTGGCCGGAGGTCTTCGGACCTTACGGCACTGGTTCAGTCAACAAGAATGGTGACCGTTTGCTCTACCTGCGCTCTACTCAAAAGCTGGCTGTCACAAATCCGATTCCAGCTGGATGCGAGCGACATCACCACATGGGCTCACCCACGAAACGACTATCACCATTTGGTCGACTAGGTGTATGTGCACCAACGCGGCATTCGTGAAGTGCTTATCACGAGGGTGGTGCGCGGCGCTGGGTGCAATACAGAGCATGGGCTGGTCAGGAACAAATTCTTCATCCACGTTTGTCAGCCTGTTCATTGCATATCTTCCGGACAACGGCAGAAGTTGCGGATCTAACGATTTGACTATCGTGAGGCAAATGTTACTTCTCAGTGCGCCGTTGCCGCTCGTCTGCAGGACGCTACTGTATACACTACTTTAGAGGATATGTGACAGTTCATGAAGGAACCACTCACGGCAGCAGTCACTCAGACGGTCGATGTGGAGCTTCAAAAACGCTCGGAATGGTTAGCAACTACGCGGTTATCTCTGAGTTGGTACGAGAGAAGAATGCCGCGTTTGCTGTCTACATACCGGACCCAGACAATGAAGCGAAAAGATGGACGTTCCGGAGTATCCGCCGTCAACCGGCCAAACGTGTTTGCGGAATCAAGGACAACTAGTGGAGGAAGCAGGATGAGCGGATGCAGGGCTTCGCAAATAGTCGGCAACACAAGGAGTTCCACGATTCGCCTGAAACAATCTTCGGTCCGTCAATCCAGTCAACTAAAGCACTGGTAGGCACGAACACCTGCCGTCCGTGCACTCAGCCAGAGCACACCACGGAGGACTAACGCAAACACTTTGTTGGCCTACTAAACCGTCCTGCTACCATTACTTGGGTGATCGCGAACGGTCTGCCGCAACATGCCAGCAAACCTTCACTCGCCGTCGCCCCGGATTTGCCGGAGTCTCGGAGAGCGGTTGGTCACCTTCGTAACGAGAAGGCTGCAGGCAAAGATGGACTGCCAGGTGAGATCCTGAAGAATGGCAGGCTGGCGATGGAATGTGCACTTCTGCAGCTGTTTCACTCCATCCGGGAGCACGAGTTAATGTCGCAAGAAATTTTGGGGAGCCCTCATCGTATTCTCGTTCAAAAGTAAGGGTAGCAAACAGCAAGCAAGCCCCGACAGCTATCGGGGCATAAGCCTGCTAAGATTCGCAGGCGATGTACTCGCCAGTATCCCTGTGAACCGGCTGACTACGGAATCCTTGGAGATAAATGTTCTAAAAGAGCAATGCGGGTTATGGGCGAGTCGTAGTACAATCGACCTGGTGGTCGCTGCTCGACAAATTCTGGAGAAATGCCGGGAACGGAACTAGCCTCTACATGCCCCGCTCGCTGACTTTACTAAGGCCTTCGATTCCATGAAACGCGAGGCGTTGTGGACGGTGCCTGGTAAGTTTGGATGTCCAGGCAAGTTCGTCAATTTGGTTAAATCGCTGCGTGTAGGCATAAGACCGAACATTCAATCGTGTGGACTGACTTGCGATAATTTTGGCATTGTCAATGGCATGAAGCAGAGTTGTGTGCTGGCCCCCCTCTAAAGGTTTATATTTGACTGTAATAGTAACAGTCGCCTTTCGGGACTCTGTGGAGGACGGCGTTGAGGTAAAGCACTAGACAGATTGGCGCCTGCTGATTGTCCGACGTTCCGGCACCCCGTGTCGCCCATATACCTGAACGATGCGCATGCTTCTGTTCGCAAATAACGGCGCACTGTTAGCGTACAAGGTCTGGCGACGACCTTCTCGTTCGCCGATATTCCGAAGCAGCTGCCGTATAGAAAAATGAGATCAGGTAAGCAGAATCCTGGTGATCAAAACTGATGTACAACGATGGTGTGCGGGTAAGTCCTTTACGTTATGACATTGATTCCAGATGTTGTGAAGCCTTAACTTTGAACCGGACGGCCTGGAGGAATAGAATTTTGACGCACGTCTGCGAGTTCAGCGAGCGGTTATTGCGCGACCGAGAACGAAACTGTGCGATACACAAGGTAACCATCGGCGCCTTAGGTCGTGGTGACATGACTATATGGTGCTGCGATGTGTGCGGCCACGAATGTGCTGGTCGCCTTGGATTAGTAGATCACCAGCGTACTTATGGCACACCGTCGGCGAAGAGACAACGAGAACGTTAGGCTCAGGCAGGTGATGTGAGCATATCCATTCTATTTCTGTTTGTGATTGCACCGACCAACACCATGGACGTTTCTTCAGCTATGCTGGCGTATGGTATCATGAATGGTACGTCCGTTCTTTCCATAGTTCAGGTTAACTTTTGTTTTTCATCCTTATTCTTCCGTAGAATACACTAGTACACTGAAATGTTTCTCGTGTCATATTTTGCAAACCTTTGTTTTCAGATTGAAATGTTGCCACTGCAGTTTCTTTGTGTTTGTTTTCCGAGAGATAAAGGTTTTCTTTTTGCACTGGCCAATTAATTGGCTAACTACCATTAGTCTGCTGGACACAAAGGCCTCCCTCACCTAACTGTCGGCTTACTTCTTTGAGGTTACACCGGGTAGGTGGTGTGCGAGGGGAACAACAAGTGATGCAGCTTATGTCACTTTCGGTGGTGGTTAAGCGCAGGTTTCGGTCACCGTGACAGGCTAACCCGTTCTGGATGCCGCCAACGGTATAGATAGTCGAATTATATATATATCCATAAGTCCACATATCCCGATGTGGCTATATAAACATAATTATCATTATACAAATGGGTGCATTTATATCTGTTCACTTCTGTGTAAATATATGTGCTGCCACATCGATCCACTTATGATTCTGTTGTTGACACGTGTGTATTTTCTGGTGTCAATTATTTTGACAACGCATTCATCCATCAACCGATCAGAAAATTCGGTTGTAAAATTTGTTTTTCGTCGGGTTCTCTCTATCAACATATCTCGCCTCCAAATTGCGACGAGTTTTCAGCATCCCCGATAACGATTTTTCAAACAATGAAAAAACATTTTCTGACAACAGAAAGTTTTCAATACTTTCTAGAATACTCAGTTAACTGCAATTTCGACGATAGTAGAAACTCTCCCATTACCGTTATACCAACCTGAAGATTCACCACCTGCGAATAATTCCCAGCCGGTTCACTAAATCGCAGACATTTAAAGCAGGCAAGACCGTAAGGGCACTTATCAAGCACAAACCTTAACCGAATACTAATTGACACTCGGGGAACACGTGCTGGATAACTAGACGTGCGCTTGAACTATGACGAGTAACAATGTAAAACGTTCCTGTTGAAGAGCGATCGACCAATGATTTCAGCAGACATCGAACTCAAAAACCACTGTAGGGTTTGCAATTATGCACAATAATTTCAGCAATGTTTAGAAATACTGTATAATTTTAGGCCTAACCAAGTCTGAGACCAACGAAAGTAACCGAAAGAAGGAGCGGAAAAAATTGCAATGTGGACCCACATCAACTCGAAAATGCTCAAAAGCGTGTCACGTTGGAAATGAGTCAAGCCCCCAGAAATTCGAACAACATTCGCAGGGGTGCAAGCTGATCAACCATGAAAATTAGATTGTTAGATCAGTTGTCGAGAAGGAGCAAACTCTCGCCGCGTGCGATTAGTTGCACGACTATTGAAAGTGGCAATGGGTTCGTGGCAAGCGTCCTACCACAGACATGGACAGAGACATGCATACATGAGAGAGCTGTAGAAGTGTGTGGTTGTAGTCGGGTTTCTTATGGGAACCGCGCGATTGCCGTTCACTACAAACAAAAAGGATGGGGTTCAACTGCTATGGAAATAGTTAGGAACCAAATAGGAAGTAGGAAAATTTCGAGAATTTTCAGTGTAGACCTAAAAGTCCGTACTACTTTCCTGTCAGTTGCGAACGTTTACTTATCGCCCCCAGTGGAAGGTGTCATATACATAAGTCTGATTATGGCGGTTACCAGTTACTTCCAAGAGTCATGATGGTGGGTCTCTAGTGACTGCAGACATGATTTCGGTTCGGGATCTGTAAACGGAATATTGTGCATACTCTACAGGCCTTGCATTTTGCGAAGGAGTTGAGGGTGCTCAGAATACTTATCCGATTTGTTACGTAGCGCCCCCCTGGACGACTTGTTTGAAATTACCCGTGGCGTTAAATCAAAGGCAACTTTTGCTGAATTGGTGGGATTTATTGCAGTTACCTTGTTGATTTTTCCATGCATCTGTGCAATTAACCATTTTATGTGATCCGAGTTGACATCAGGACATTTTTTCAGTAAACTCGCATTTACCCACACAGCCCGATCAACGTTCAACGACTCATCGGCCCCAACAGCTTGCTGTCTGCATTAGATGAGAAACCCCATTGCAGTCGTTCAACCGAATTCGATAAAATTCAGTCTCCCGGGGATAAACACGTAAATATGTAGCCTTTAACTTTATGTCGTCTAATCTAGACTCCATGTATAGTCTAGAAATAAACATGACGCGTCCCCTTTGTCACTGCAAGTGGCATGCTGATGCAGTTCATCCATCACCTGCGACACTGCTCTGATATTTCAACCTACATTTTATATTGTTACATAACTTGTAACTTTTTATTCCATTTGGTTTGTCTTTCTAGGTTAACCTTGTTTAGTGCTTGCTGCCGGGAGTAACATACAACCATGAGTGAAAAATAGTTCGGTCGACGTTCGAACACTCAAAATTCCGTATTAGTTGAAAGGTTTGAAAACTTTTCAAAATTCCGTTGATTTTGGGGCCTTGACGAAGTCCTTTCCGGAGGTCCGCCCATCTCTCCGCAGAAGTCCGTGGTATTTTCTCTCCCCTCGTCCCGACAAAATACTGTGCCCATTTACCCGAGGCCATTTACATGAAATAATGGCGAAACCTTTCGATTTTCCTTCTCTTCATCCCCAACTCACATCTTTCTCACATGACCTTGATTATTAAGTCAGGGATCACCTTGTAGAGTGAAAATTGATGTAACTACTCCGTTTTATCACCGAATCTTGGAGGTCATGGGAACTTCGTTTCAGAACCATGAGTCTCAAATACTTTTTCATAAACTGGAATTTTTCACCTTTGGTGTGACTCTTTTGATGCCTTATTTGCAAAGCTGAATTGTTGCACCATTATTAATTATGCGTATAGTGTGCATCCATGTGTCTCATCTTACGATATGTACATTGATCACGTTCTCCTGGGCGTTTTTCTCACAATTTCGCTGGTACAGATACTGGTATCATTATTAAGCTGAACTAACTTAAGTAGTGTAATTGTGGCTGCCTGAGGACTTCAATGGCCCGCATGTGACATGATATGTAAAATGGTTCAAGAACACAATTGTATATCGTACCCAGTCTATTAAGAAAGTTTGCACCAAGTGTGATTTCCATTTTTTTCCACGCGTACTATGTGACCATGTGGCCCGCAGACGAAACACACACAGTACCCGTCAGCTAACTTGTTGACAGCCGGTCTCCAATTTCCCTGGCAAGCTTGCATGTCGGTGCCGCTTATAGTGCTATAACAGGCCACCTGTACATTTCACCCGATGACTATTCGGTCTTCACTCTCAACGACCTTTTTGTATTTCGCGGCTGGTGAATTCATGTCTGGCAAAAACGATTTAGTGCGCAGTGCACTAAATAACCCTCCACTGCAGATAGGAGTCAGATTAATCGGGACCGTCAAGCCACCCACAGGATTGAAATATGGTCATAGACCACCCCAGCTGGACATGATGATAACTAGCGAATTACACACGGTGAACGTGGCCGAAGTCGGTGCGTAATTTAGTGCAGGCGATCGTGTCAAACGTCGGCTTCCACCTGGTATGATGTCACTCTTGCTTCGGCGAAACTTCAGACAACCCGAATTCTGAAGTAAGCAGGAGCACTTTTCTCAGGTCAACTGGCTACCACCTGTTAAGCGTCAAGCAGTAGACGAGCGTTTAGACCACATCATGTTGCGACCAAACACCGCAATACACAGCTTCGTTTTGCTTCACGCTACATAATTCGTCTTGGTTAAAACTTAAAGACAAAAGTTTGATGAAAAAGAAGTGCGCTTTGAAAAGTTGTTTCCTTATAAAGGAGGGGTGTCTCACGCCAGACATACTAATATTGTTGTACTCAGGGCCAAGCAACCTGAGCACTATCTGTAGGGCCCACCAAATGTCATTTAAAAAATCGATCGTTGACTGCCTTAAATTATCCTCGGGCACGTGGCTTCCATGACAGAGTTAAAGGCTGGTGTACATTCTGTTATGGGCTCAATACCCTCTACTTATAAGTCCAAGGTAACAAAACTATTATGTACTTGCTATATGCTTTTCTTCCGAGACAATGGTGAGCCGAAACCACTGCAGTATCTAGAATTAGGGACTATGAATGTCGCTAAGAATTACGTTTGAATTCAAGCTCCCAGTGCAGGTAAAAAAAGGGCCTTGGGCAATTGCAGTAGATATCTGCTATTCATCGAACACGAGCACGGATTCATAGATGCACGTTAGTAACACGTGCCACTGACTTGTAGAAATAAAGGTTCATGGGAGCGCCTATCAGTTAATTCTGTGTTCTTAAAGTTGAACAACGTCTTCGTAACAACTGATCACAATTTCTTTTTGATTAAATTAAATAATTTCCACTAATTTGGTGGGGTTCGTTTATTGTTCAGACAATATCTATCCTGACGAAAATGGAAAGTTGGATTCAGTAGCGAGACGTCTTTGTCTTTCAACGCCGTAACTGGCTTGTCGCAGGAGGCAATATTCCAACGGCTATCCACTGAGTTTCATTGACTTTCACAGCAAACGAAAAATAGTAAACCCACAAGAATCGTCTGTTTCAAAGAAACCGGTGTACATGCAATTACCGTACAAAGGAGATAGTAATGTGTCGTTTCTAACGCGACGACTGACACAGGTCATCCAACGTACGTACAATGCAGCCACACTGCGTTTACTCAGTCGCACTAAGTCACTCACACTTCCTCACATTAAGACGCGGATGCCAGAGCTGTCCACTTCACACTGTATCTACCAGTTCACCTGCAGCTGCGGTGACGTTTACATTGGCAGAACTGATCGATCCTTGCGCCTTAGAATGAAGGAACATGTGCCAAAGTATACCGAGGACTTGATGTGTGGCGTGACCCGACACAACAACAACAAAGAACGCAAGCCGGCCTCTTCGATCGCCAGACACCTGCTGGAGACCGGACATGTGGTCGACCCAACAAACGCTTTCCGTGTGTTGATGCATCATCACAAACTCGTCACCCTCAAGTCACTCGAGGCACTGCTTGTCATGCGTAGCAAGCCAGCCCTCTGTGTGCAAAAGCTGTTAACCTTGAACCTCCGTCTGCCATGGTTTTGACCAATGACAGATGAGTGAATACACTGACTGGATATATGAACTTAATTCGCTTAAATGTTTTTGGTGTTCACCGCTGTTATGTGTAGCAACTGATGAGAACATACGAAATGGTACTACCATCTTGCAAAATCGGTCTTCTGATTTTACTATTCAAATTCGTAACTGGGGAAGGATGCTTTATAAATATTAGATGCGTTATTATTATTAATCTACGTGAACAACCTTGTCCTGCATCGCGCCAGCTAGCTTATAACTTTTGCCCTCACATGCGCTACTGTGATTAGCCAACTACACTACTATTAAAAACGTGTGTGCGTCTACAAATCCGGGTTCGTCCCGTGAACAACAACTGTTTACTGCAGTTTGCTCGAGGTCTTCTTGCTATCCACGCGGGAGTTTTCAACTCAAGTGAGACGTCTAAAACCATCCGAAGTCTCTTCTTCCGGGTAATATAAATTGGCGTCCAAAAACGGAACCAGTTGCAATTGATTAATCAATTCTCCATGCTGGTCCGAGTGATTTCGGCAATTGGTCAATAGGTTCGAAAAGAGGTGCAGCATTTGTTGTGAAGTAAAGAAGGAAACCCGATCAATATTTGTCGCTACCGTTGGTAGTCTTGGGTTGTGTTTACGACTGAAGAATCTGGTTTATCCAGACTTCCCAACAGCGTTGTCATTCAAATTGCCGTTAAAACACGTCGCGGCAAACACATGACTGACTCCGACGCGTTGGCCAGAATCTGGCCAACAGTAGGCCTCACAATGGTCGAATCGGATAAGAATAGGTCAGTCGCTCAGTATCGTTGCTGAACGCATGCAGAAGTGTTTCTATAACATCATATTCGCAACGTTACGGTTGCAAGCGTTCCTGGCGACCGCCATTTTACGCACGTTTGTTTTAACCGGTGCTTCCGGCAAACGCGCGTTTTTAGTTTCACTTATTCCGTGCGTGTTGAGTCAGGCTGTGTTGTATCGTTTGCGGCACGTCGTCACTGACAGTTTCATTGAAAGCTGTGCAAATTTGTTTGAGGTATTTCAGGTTTCGGGCTCCGTTATTCCAAGCTTATTAACAATTTTTTATCTGCATTTATGACACGTAATCAGTATGAACTACTTTCATTGGCGTTCGTGAGAGAAATGAGTACAGTGAAACGTTGGTACGGTGAATGATCTATTAGCAGTATGAAACGTGAAACAGATAGGCTGGGCGTGCTTGACGGGAGATATGCATCATGTTAGATGAATGAGGGCCTCATCAATCTAGGAAATCAGTGGAGCTTGCAGGTTAGGTATTGGGTAAGTTTCACATGTGATGTATAAATACTGCATGTACCTACAACAAGTAGTTCAGATGTCACAGCCGCTGCTTCTAGCGCGACATATGACAGTGGATCTTGTGCTGTCGATTGGAATACCACACCTAGTGGTACATGCCCGCTTTATGCAAGTACTTCTGGCGCAGTCAGTCGGTGACCTGCGATGTTTAGTAGTTTAGGTGCTATCCGGCTGCTCTCAGTCTAATACAAATCAGTTACACCTATTAACTTGGAGTCGCTATTGGCTTTATTGAAACCTTTCGTTCCTGATTTACAGCCTGATCTGCGCACAATACGCAGAAATCCTCGGAATCTACATAAAACAATTCCAACCAGTGGATGTTATGTACACACGGGGATGCCGACGTGTCTGCGGAGCGTTCACCATCGTCAACGTTTCACTAGCCGTGACCACATTACAGTGAAAGTCAATATGGGTGAGGTGCCGTTGTTTGACCGTCTCGGCACGGAGTTACGGATCAAACTCATTCGCATTGTGCATCCTTTAGGGAGCACTTCATTCGTCATTGGCTTGTAGTGTGGTCGTGGGCGCTCTGATCCCGCTACTGATTATCTGCAGCAGTCTATTTCCGAACTGATGGAAGTAAGCAGTGCTGGCGTGACTCTGAATAACCATAATGTAATTCTTCACGTGGAAAATCACAGTGTTAGTTGCGATGCCGCAGCTTGCGGCTTCGTCAGACAAACGAAAACACAAACGTTTGTGATTGGTGTGTATTAAGGGGCGCCAGTTAAATTTTGAAACGGATGACGTTCCCTTTAACGTCTACCAGCATTCTCACTGACTTGTCCCTCCGAGAAGGAAGACAGCCGGAGCATAACACCGGAAACACCGTGTTACACCAATTGACCCGATGCGCCTTGTTTTCCTTGGTGTCACGAAACAGCTTGTTCATATTTATTGCTTCCCAGAGAGAAGTCTGGGCTTGCTGTATGGTAGCATACATCGGGCTGTTGGCTGCAAATCAGAGGCATCCGTTTCAAACCTACCCGTTAACCTCCCTCGCAAAGGTGGTATGCCTACCAATTTCGAAAGTTTCAAAGCCAACGGGAGTCGCGGGTTTTCATTGTATTTGGGCCCGTAGTGATGCGTTCAGTCCTCACGTATCCCATGTATGAAAAACTTTTGAATTTTTTCCTTTCTATATGCACACTGTCCCATCATATTTTGTATCGCTAACTAATTGATAGTACCCGGTTTATAATTACTAAATTTGTTGACTAATTTGCTCATCTCTATGGGGACGATCAACCTGTCTATAGTATGCAATGTCTCACCAACATATGCGATGATGCGCAGCGTTCGTGGCCGCTGAATATTTACGGGGCATTTTATGTTGGAAGTTTCGTGAATAGCATCCAGCATCTGGTTGAGGGAACAAAAAGCCGGCTATTCAAACGCGCAGTCCAACAACTGAATACTCCATGCCCACCCACATACAGTACGGCAGTGCACCGATGGATAACACCAGTATATGCAATCAACTTAAATTAAGGCGTGACATGTTCAGCGGGCGTTCCAGTTGCTACGTTTCCTGCGTGTCTCCGGACAACTGTGTTTTGATAAACAGAACCCTGCTGCATTCACAAAAGTATAACGATTTGATATTCTGTAAATCCTGTGTACGCGTGCCTGATGTCTGATCCCATGCCTTTCTCTCATCCAACTTGTTCCGACTGTGAGGATCCTGTGTCAGGCTTTCGCCGCGTGGTGTTCTATCCAGGAGAATGGGATGAAGTTGGATTTGGGAATACCAGGTTCATTTCCTCTTAATTATACTAGTTCAAAATCCCCTGCTTGTATTTACTTACCAAGAGAATGATCGTGCTAAAACGTGACAAAGTGTACCGCACCATAAACCTTTATCTTCAGGTAATTTCACTCTAAAGAATTCCGGGATTGTGATTCAAGACCAAACTCGCCCAAGCCACAGTTACGTTCTTGTGTGATTCTTCAAGCTTACTCGCCTTGTCCCTGTTACTAAGATCCGATGGGATGTTGAAATTTATGAGAAACTCCTACAGTTTGATTGGCGTGCTATTATGCCAACCTCCTGAACTTCTTCAAGTCATCGATTTTTAAATGCTGAAGAATCAAACCACACATTTTATGCTTCTGAATTGTTGCCTAAGTATGGTAGAACAACGAAAACTTGCAATCTGTTTTCTATGGATTCAAGTTACTACAAGTCTTTCTTCAGTAGTCTATGCAGTTACCAAAACGCTGCCTTTCAACAGAATCGTAGCACAAAAATTATGTAGCCCTGGAGTTCAAGTAAACCAACAAAATGCATATTTCACTGGGATTTGCTTGCAAGTGTGATGTAATTTGGCGACTTTCCGAGGATCGTACACGGTCTCAAACTATAGTCGGAAAGTCTTGTCGGGTTGTCTCAATCAGACTCATTAAAGTCCAAAAGCTGG
>JTDE01005943.1:18552-29460 GCA_014338405.1 Paragonimus skrjabini miyazakii
TGGTTGAGGTCCTCGTGATCACTCAGACCGCTGGTTAGAGAGGCTGTCCGAGATGGTGATGTGTCGCAGTCAATGGCGTACCTGTATCCATGCCATTTCTAATTCTTCCGCTTAGTATTCTTCTAATAATGTTCAGCCGTCTTAGTAACGTTTTCTTCCAGGATATTCCACGTCACTGTTGAGGCGAGCGGCGGCCCGAGCCACAGTACCTTTTGGTCAGGCTCATGGCTGTTATAATGATGATGACGAAAGTTTGTTTAAGTGATACTGAAGACTAAAGTAGCTTCACGTATTTGTTCGGCTCATCGGATTTCAGCCATATTGTTTGCGAAATGGTTGCGGGTAGACCAGAAGTAAGAGTTTAACCGTATCATACAAAGTTCACTTCATCCTTGGGCGACATCAGTGCAGTACGATATCCCACAGTTGGGCAAACTCAAGCTAGGCACGCTATCAGAACATCGCATAAACTGTCCTCTTTTTTTCACTTTTTAGCATACCCTGCGTGACTACCACATTTACCTGTGTAATGCTCGGTTTCCTACCCGTTCATCAGTCCAAGACATCCTAGTGAGGGTATAGGGAATAAGTGGGTATGTGCTGGACTCTCGACCACCAACAATTTAAAACGCCTTTCTTAAAGAGCAATCGAAACTTAGTCTCAACAGGCATTGAACTAAAGAACGTAGTAGAGTTTGGAAACAAACCGTATATTTCCGATGGTTGGAAATTCGATAAACACTTAGGTCTAGCCTAGTCTGGAACCAACGGCTGCAACCAACAGAAGAAAAGACGCGCGCGGCGGGCTCCAGTCCACTCGAATGCGCGCCAAGCGTAAAGTGCGCAGCATTTGAGTGTGTTAAACAACGTCCGGAAAGGTCCGGGTCAAACGACCCTGAAGAATGAAATGACAGATGAATCGTTAGGAAAATGGCAGGCATTCGCTGCGTGCAATTAGTTGCACGACTGAACAAAGTGGCACTTAGTTCATATCAGGCTTCCTATAGAAGATATACACGGAATCATGCGTACCGAACAGGCAAGCGAGAAAACATAGTTGCAACCGGTGTCCTTAAAGACCGCTGGTCACTACGTGGTTGACGGTTCATACGATCAGGTGCATCACTTGAGCCAAGAAACCCAGAACGACTCACTCCATGACTGAAGGCAAATAGACCCGAATGGTTCTAGCCTGGCCCGCACAATCCGACAGCTTGAGTGTTTCTGGCACTCTCCGCCTTCCGAGATCAGGCAGTCAACTTGCATACCAGTTGTGGGAGGACTGGTATATTCTGACATGCAAGCAGGCCATCTGACTGTCCGTTACACCTGTGGACCAATTTAGGGGCAGCGCAGAGACACCGAGGGACAGGGTTTTCCGAAATAATGTTTCCAACAAGTGTTGTAAAAGGAAATAACACAAACAAGCCCGAGGCAGAGTTGCAGTAAGCCATGCACGCGAATACTAAAACGGCGCCAACAACACAAAAGCACTCTGTCACACAAACCAAATTCAACCCGTGCGTGCTTGTTGGTTTCGACCGCAAGTTACAATATCTTGGTGCATCCCCGATGCGGTTGCACGTGCCTTAATCGTTCAGTTCACACGACAGCGTGTACACGACGCGTAATGCAAACACGGCGGTCTTCAAACTAACCTATGGAATGTGCTGAATATTCCAAAATAACCTGAAGACGGACCGAATATTATGCTAAAGATTTTACCTATACAGCTTACTTCGTACTTTTTTGTCTTCCAACTATTCCGTTCTCGAGCTTCAACGCTTAGCATGGGAATTGCAATTTTTTGTCTCACAATTCTCTGTCCCATATCTGTCTAAGTGCTAGTGTTTAGCGTACACCTCAACCGAAACATTATCGTTTCTTCAGCCAGATTGTGTATCTGAAAGCCGATAGACAACTTTTTGGTGCTTGATCCGGTTTTGGCGTTCCCCGTGTTGGTACTGTGTGGACATTTATTGATTGGTTGCAGGGACTGGGCCGAAACAATCGGGTCGCAAATGGATAGAACGGTACGCCGGAGGTAAAACGCTGTTTTGTAGGCTTCGCCAAGTCGGGTTGGCGAGCACAATGCACACACAATTATTCACAGCGCCCAGGAACTTGACTGGAGGGTACTGCGGTTGGAGCCGCCGTTCGCTCTTAGGAAGAAAAACATGAGTAGTGGGGGATTTTGGTTTTCATACAGACTGGACATCACCCACAATTGATCCAGCAGCTGCCGCATTCCCATAAACTTTCCAAGCGGCCTCTTTCGAAAAGAAGCACTAGACTTGAGTTTCGCTCTCATTGGAGCTCGTAAATAGTGCATATTCTTACCACTGCCGGGACTAGAACTCCTGCCACGCCTTTCATGGGGCAACCGTGTTTACCACTGCGCCATTGACCTCACATTAGGCACGACTGAATTATCATATGTGAACGCTCAACCACTTTCGCTTGTGTGTAATGATCAGGTTACCCGATCGCCTCGAAAGGAGACACAGTTACTGATGTGAAGTCAATGGCGCAGTTGTAAACATGGTTGCCTCATGAAAAGCGTGGTCGAAGGTCTATTCCCGGCAGTGGTAAGAATATGCACTAGTTACGATCTCCAATGAGAGCGAAACTCGAGTCTAGTGCTTCTTTTCGAAAGGGGCCGCTTGGAAAGACTACGGGAATGTGACAGCTGCTGGATCAATTGGGGGTGATGTTCAATCTATGGGGAAAAACGTACCAAAGAGAAAACGAAATGGGTGACAAATACAGACAGGAGCTAATAACCTTCTGCATGTGGGCATGCCTCTGACTGCAGCCAAGCGTTATTTCTAATAGGGTGACAACGAGGTACTCAGTTGGACAGGCGACTTTACTCGACAACATAATCGGGGCCTTAATAGTTCGTGACCATCCCCATTTTTCTAATTATTGGTGGTTCCAGTAGCTAATGTCTAGCATGCGGAGTATGCGACCCAACTGTCGGAGTACGTGAGCTTATATCATTTGACCACTTAATCATATACTCGATTTTTCGAAAAGCAGGCTGGCGGACTGCCACGTTTTTCACGCGGCCACATCTTTTTATATTGGTTGACTGAGCTCTCCCTCGTGAACACTGCACGTTTATGATCTACAAAGTAAAACAGTTCGCGCACAAGCATTACATATTCTTTCCGGTGACAGCCGAACATGCTGTCGATACCGAAAAATGCGCAGATTAGTAAAGGTGGTAAGTGCTTTTGTCACTCTCGCTAGTACTTCATCATCGATATTAAAAGCGGATGAGGCGGGAGTATGCGAAGTGACTCACAGCTCCAAGCGGCCTGTCTGCAACCGGGAACCTTAGATTGGGATTGCCCAAACATGAAAGAGCGCTTCAGAAGTGCCAAGCACATTCCATGCAGACCAAGCCAATCGTTCACCTTGTTTAGCACAGTCGCCTACTTTTTACATAGGTGTCAGGCCCGACATCACTAGAAGTGATGATCGCTTGAAACAGTTGTCCCTGTGATTCATTCAGCGTGGTAGCGGATATTTTGTTAGACCCCCCCATATTGACACTATTCGCACGTGCACTCATAATTGGCTGAGACAAAGAAGACTGATCCAGAATTACTTGAACATTCGCGCCTCCTTCCGTTCTCAAACGTCAAACGATTGCACTCAATTACTCAGAAACTGTTTTTCGTGATGCTTCACAGAGGCTGTTCGTACTATCCTTTCGTCGGACCATTTTTAACGGACTTCCCAATGCCGCACATCCCGGTATCCACATCTTCACGAAGCCGATTTGTGATCGTTTCGTATGACCTAACGTCAGTGCTGACACTCCCGAATGAGTGTTCATTTCTTGCGCGTCGTAGATTAATGCCGCTCAGTATGTTCGCCGCACAAGACGCCCGATTCAACAGCACTTACACTGATCTTTTTGGTTTCGGCGTCGTCATTATAAGATCATACACACATTTTAACTGGCGTGGATCACTTCACAAAGTGGTCCCGGATTGTACCAGTCAAATACTTCATAGCTAAAATAGTTGCACACACACTCTTGGAATAGTGGATGTCTCTGGTATACCAGCAGTAATTATGACAGATCGTGGTAAACATCTCAGACTAGAACTTTCTAATGTTCCCACCAACCTTCTCAGTGCAAAACCTGTCAGGTCACTGCGTACCATATATGTTCCCATGGTTTAGTCATCAGCTCAAGACTGCTCTAAAAGCCTCACGAGGGTCCTTGAGCAGATCACTTCCCTATTGCCCCTCCAGGAACTCGTTCAGCTGTTAAAAGGGCGATCGGTCACTCTTTAGACGCGTTTGTACCTGCTACTTCACATCCACCAGCCAGTTTGTCAAACCATCTGAGACAACTAAAATCACAGATACTACGAACTACATTTGGCGACTCACGATTGAAACCAAACCATTTTATGCGGGATAGTACACGGAACTGTCGTTTCTCCGTCAGACAGGATGCATTGTGGATAGGTTTTGTTGGAAACAATGCGGCTAATCCTCCTCTTCAGCCACCGCATTATGGTTCCTTTCTTATGGCACCATATAGAAGACTCGTTCGATCGAAAGACGCCTTAATTGTGATAAGACTAACACTCAAATTGTGACGGATGTAACGATTATAGTTGGGTAATCGTCATTCGTCCAGCATATTCGTTTAGTTGCAAAAATAACCGCATTGAGTTGTGCGTTCCGATACTGTTTCACTGTTGTAATTGTGTTCAGTTGCAATTGCGCTGTGTAATTGTGGATCTTAGGCCGGTTCATTGACACTGACTACCTTTTTATGCACAAACGAGGGTCGTTTTTTTTCGTCATGATTGTACCATAATTGCGCATCTGTATCAACCACTGGTTTGACTATCGTGGATGTATAGCACTGACTCTGATGAAGCAGTTAGCTGTGCACCATATACCGTATATACCAGATCATCCGCAGTTACACTGAAAAGTATTTTATCAAAACTGGTTGTCTTGCGTGTATTGGAAGGGCACATTTCGAAGTTTCTGGAGGACTTAATGTGTGTTATGACTCCGGCGAACGGGGACGATGACGTAATCGAATCGACAGCTGTCTTCTGTGTGATAATACAGTGTCACAACTCTTCCTTATACCGCTTAAAAAGTTAATATTGCCTGCGGGAGCTATTTGCCCTGATTTTTCGACTATCATAGCGTTAATCAACGATCTGTGCGTGTGTTCACTGGCCCATAGATCAACCTTCGCCCTAGTACTTCGTTTAACCGCTGTATCGTGTATAAAGTGATGCGGCCTTCAACAAAAATTGCTCGAAGTGCTGTTTTTGTACAGTATATTCGCTTAATGAATGTGACCAGCCGGAGGGCCTCGATGGTCATTAAAAACGTCCTATTGGACCATTGTGTTCGCTTATTTGTTGAATGATACGCGAATAACTTATGAGTCATTGGCCACGAGCTGTACATGAACGCACGATTTCCGTAATACTTTGAAATCAGATAGGACTTCTCTCCCTATTGATAAAACAACTTCAAAATAATTTAACGTAAACATCGCAACTGTTCTAACATACGCCCCTTCTAAGACCAATTCCTGTCTCATCATCATTTTCAGCTTTCAGCGATACCCATGAGTACCATGACTAGGGCTGTCAATAATCCATGAAGTAGTAGAGTAATAGATAGGTACAAATGTACACCAAACAAAATGAAAAAACATCCGAATTTCACGCACAGTTTAAAGATGCAGGCTCGCCAGTGACTGCTTCCAACCAGCGATTTGGATGGTCGCGAAATCTCAAACCAGGTGGATGGCACTTACTAACGTTGCTCAACGGAACGGTCAAGGCCTTCATAACCCACACGCATTGCAAACTCCGTCTTATAGCGTGTGTGCTCAGTTTTGTTCTGCAAGTGAGAGACTTGGCCAATTCATGCGGCAGATGCATAGACTCTCGGTATTCGATCACCGTTGCTTCTGCCAATGACTAACCGTGTGAGCAATACGACAGCCCCGTCTAGGTCTCGCGTTCTGGCAACACCCATCCCAAATTTTATTCATCACGCCACACAGCACAGACATCTTGTGGCGTAAAAGTCAGAAGTTTCGTCGTTTACTCCTAATCGAATGGGCTTGATATTTCCCAAATTCACAGCCCTTATTCATGTAATTTTTTACCGTATACTATTACCTTTGGTTGTGCTTATTAAATCGACGCGGAGACGGAGCAACAGTGAGAGAAGCCTAGCTCTTACGCAGTGAGACGCGCAACCTTGCTTCTTAAAAATATAGGTAATATCTGCACTCAACTTTCTCATGGTTTGCATAAGTAAGTTAGTGGGCAAAACGGCACTTCACTATTGGCGTGACACAAGAATTAGGCTCACGAAAGGGCTTGGTATGGAGCCAACAATATGGCGTTGAGTCAACTCGTTAGAAATACGATGACCAATGGGTGTCAATCTACAGGAATCTCTACCACCTATCTGTTCCAACGTAAACGAAATTACGTAAAGGGCCAGGTAATTTGCGTTAATCCAGGAGGTTGCATCAAACGAATGTTTTGCTCAAACCAGGGTGATTGTGTAGGACGGAAGCATTTGGGCTTAATAACTGATAGGAATGGTAGTAGGTCAATATCAGATCGTCCATTATTGTCAGCTCAACGGCGGCCACGTTCTCACTACAGTGCCAAACTTGCAGTGTCGCGCAAGGCGTCCGTGACATCAAAATTTCCAGTCTTAATCCAACAAAACAGCAGTCCGGTCTAGAGCCTGGTCGTCAATGTTTTTCCAGCTCTCGAAAGCACTAAAACTGACAACAAACTTGTAAAGAACAGTTCACCAAAGCCCAGTCATCACGCGGACTGGATGTTGACGCTGTTCGCGAGCGGTTTGATTTTCTTCTCGCCTCTATATGGGTAGGAAACAACGGCTTTAGAAAAACATCCTCTAAAGGCTAAGACCCAACGTGAACAAACCGATTTAGGCCCACAACACGGAACATAAATCGCACAAATTTCTTAGCTTCCTATGTAGATTCTACTCTCTATAACGAAATATTCAAAAGATGATCCGGAAGTAAGGCGCCCAAATGTTGCAAAGTATTTTATTTTTGACCAAACACTGATGAACGTTGAAAGATTAACTGTCAAAAGTTAAGTATCACAAGTCAATTTTTTAAGGGTAGGATGAATTTTCAAAAATCCCCCGGCAAGCTCAATAAAGGCGGTGATTCCAACCTAACAGAGAATCCTAATAAATGACGATTTAGTTGGAATAAACTGAACGGATTTTGTGCATCTTCCTTAAAAAATCGAACAGCCATTGTGTGTTGACCTCAAACCTGCAGAATGTGGGTTAGATGAACGAACATAAAACGACGTATTAGCTGGACAAGTATATGCGCACCCGAACTCGTATAAGGGGGAACCCCAGGTCTGGTCATCCTTCCGTATATGTAAATACGAACCCAGAGGCTAGCTGTAATTTCTCTCCCAAAATATAATGTGTATGCCGCGTAAAACGAAACTTGGAAATCGTGTCGTGGTTATTCGTACTTGATCGAATTGTTCACATTCGAATTATTTGTTCCGCAGAAGCCGATCAATATGACTAATGAAACGGTATAAAGTGAACGCGCATTCGCATGCATGTATTAACGATCAATAATGGAAAACACTGAAATTCAGTCAGATAATAAGTGATAACCGGCGAAACCCCCTTTGATGACAGGAAAAACTGCACAAAAACGAGCTTTTAATGAAGCTCTAAAAAAGCAACATGTAATAGAGGCATTGCTAGTGCATAACACAGGTGTTAATTTAAACACCAACTCACACTTTCGCAAAAATCGGCTCGGTCCATAAGTCACCTGTTTGGATGAGTTGTTAAAGATGAAATTGTAGAAATTCAGCGATCAAACTGTGAGTTGGTTTAGTGCCACCGAAATCACAGTGGGCGGTCTGGGCGCTCAAAGAACGTGACAGTGAAACTTAACTGAGAGTTTCTAAAATCGTGATAATGTGCATGTCACGTAAATGGGAACGCAGTAAGATTCATTTCATAGTTAATATCTGGAACACCAAAATTGTGTGCAAACAAGCAACTATTTGCCCACACAGCCTTAACTGTTTGTTATGTAAGTAATAACTGTCTGAGCTTCGTATGCTAGTGGTTTATTTTCACCTGAAAAGTTGTATCAAAATTGCAGCCGGTACTTTTAGACAGTTGACACCGAACCAGTCGTGTCCATACCTGGGAGCTACCGGCGCCAATTCTATCGATCTTAGCAGTATGAGGTGCCGCTTATTAGAAACGACGAACGTGAGAGTTTTCCAAGCTGTCTGTGTCGAGCCAGCACGGTCAGTGTATGCGTGCACTCGAGTATCTTCATTGTGTCCGTTCAAGCACGGATGCGCAGACGAACCAGAGTTGCTGCAACTGCCCTGCTAACCGTCAATTAAAAGGTGACTAATAGTGGCCATGTTTGACTGAAACAATGAAGACTGCCACTGTGAGTTCATATGCGATAAAGCAACTCGGTCTGACAGTGGGACCTATACTATGATCTCTAACAACTCATTTAAACAGATACCCCATAACGCAAATATCAGGGCATTCTATGCTGAACTAAAAATATCATCGCACGTCCATCAATACAAAAGTGGAACCATAAGACTGTGAATGTAACGAGGTACGAAATGGTTTACAGTCACCCCAAAGCTAATTGATAGGTCCGAAGACAGATGGTGATTGTCCACCCCAAAGCTTTTACCAACAGACCGCTTAAATGCTTCCAAATGGGATTTAACAACAATGATAAAATATGTGCGCGCAATGATGCTGCGTATGGCCGTTCAAGAGTTTGAGATCTTTCTTTAAAACACAACAGGAAACATAACGATGAAGAAACGTGTAGATATTCGATTTGATATGAGATAAGAAAGGGTAGAAACGGATCATATACAAGTAAGTTGTCTGACTTTCGCAGAAACATCGCTGATACGGACGGACAAGAACACATTACGGCGTGAAGTAACTTCCAACTATCGAAATTACAATGAAAAATTGCGGACACAAATGTGAGGACGCTTCTGGATGATCACAGCTTTTGTAGCTAATTTACTTCTGACGACAGTATTCAACTAAGCGTGTCAGAGAGGTTACGTTGATGGATACCTGTGGGTATTACTTATGAAAATATCGACCGACAAGTGATATCCACATCCTTTATAATTCTATGAGCAACTCGAGTTGGTTTTCCATGCTATTTGCCAAGCAACGAGCGATTAACTTAACACAACTGGAAAAACAAAGCTTCTTGCAATAAGATAAATGTAACTGCTTGCGACCGATCGTTATGCTAAAAAGGAGCTCGAAAACTGATATCTATCTTCTAAATATTGAATTCTGATGCTCAATCTGGTCGAAGGAAGCGTAAAATAATCTGACCGCGGTCAAAGAGAACCCCGGCAGCTTTGAAAGCGGAAGTAGCATGCTAATTACGTTTGCACAAAAACTACGAAGGGCACTTCATGAAACTGCTTCGTTGAACTAACGGCTCCTCCGCAAAATTTAGATTTCGGAATGGCCCATATACAGTCCACACTTCAACCACATTTGAAATACCCGTCCGATAAATATACAAAAGTGCCTGTTTACGGTTAAACAGAATAATAAGAAATTTTCTGAAACGAAAATGGAATAACATAAACCCCGTTGCCCGTAAATCCCTTATGAGAAGCATTTCATATACAGTACCAATTTTCAAACGAAACAGAAGGAATACATCTAGCTCACTCCGAAAAAGTACCACTTTGAATGTATTTTTGTTTTAACACAGCGACTACTGAGACGGTAGTAAACAAACTATTCATATCGCGATTTTGATCTAGCTAGACAAAACACCTGGTAGCAGTGCACGAAAATATATCGTTCTAGATAGCAGATCAAGGTAACTAGCTCGAGAATCCACATAGGTGTATCGTGCGAGAGCAAAAAAGGAGACCACAGTGGTTCATGTAGATTATGTGAAATTGGTTGTAATTGTAATTGGTAAACTGAATATGCTGTGCATGAAAATATGTCTATAAATTTACTGCGTAATAAACTACATGGAATGGCGAAAGTACCACAATATGAGGAGGAGTAATGTGAAAGATGTAGAGGGAAAACAAACGTAGAGGGATAACGAAAAGACAGAGACTCACAACACGAGCGTCATTGACCTGTAATTCGACATAGCAGGCAGCGTCCTGAACCAAAAATATTCATTGTCCTTCCGACCTCAGCCAAGAAGACAAAAGCGCCCTACTGAAGCAAAATTCACAGTGAGTGCTTCCATGCCCCAAACCCAAGTCATACGCTGACCACCTGGCTGCCGCTTCCAACCTAATTCACCATTCGCAAACACGGCATGATGTGGCAGGCGGTGAGTTGGTATTCGTAGCATGTGGCCAAGTCAACGAGATTAGTATGCTTATGGATCGACAGAGTTTATCCGTTCCATGGACACATCGATGAACTTCGTCACTGCTTACGCGGGGTTCCCACTACACGTCGCTAATCTTTCGGAGAGATCGATGACCGAAAACGGATAATCTGTGAGCATCCTCCGTGTGAATCGACCAGGGTTCTTAGACTTACAACAAGACCACCATCTGAGATTTTGTTGCACAATTTTTAATCTTATCATAAATTCAACCAGCGCTGACACAGCTCCCAAGGTACATGTAGATTCTGGCCAGAATCAATGGAACTTGTGTTCGGATCACTCCAACTGAAACTGATAGTTGGATGGCAAAAGGTTGCCCGGAGGATCGAACCACAGGACTGTCACGCCCCGAGCAACGACTCTACCGCTCGGCCAACCGTGTACACAATGCCAATCTCAACCGATCCCCATACCTA
>JTDE01005944.1:0-17072 GCA_014338405.1 Paragonimus skrjabini miyazakii
CTGACATGTGGTGAGTCAGGCTTCCTTGCAAGACGGGTAATATAGAGAGGGCATTGAGGTGTGATCTGCATTTGAACACACAGGGCGCGCCAAAGTTCGCGGTCGTGTTCGTCGCGAAGTTGGAGCGACGAGTCGAGGCACTCCGGGAGATCCTGCACTACGACGGAGTCTGAACGGGCAGCAGAGTGTTTGGTTTTTATAACAGGCATGCCAGTGCCAACAGAACGTAATGAAACCTGAGCACCGGCCACTACTGACGCATAGAGTCTTTTTTGTCACTTTGCTTGCGTTCATTTAGTGCTACCACGTCCTGAACAGGGTGGTGCTCACTAGCGTTGGCGGCAGTGTTGTGAATTATGAATTGGTTGCAGACTGACTCAGCAGCTGCAGCTGTCGCAGTGCAGGTGATGCCTGCTTGGCCGGTGAGTAGTTTCCCAGAGAGACGACAGCTATCGCAATTAAGTTGAATGCATTCTAGATTGACTGCACTGAGTGCGTGGTACAGCTCTGGAGAGGTGCCAGGACAAGAAATATGAAACCATGTGTTGCAGCCAAAACATTGCAGTGCATGGTCCCTTACACGGACAAACTTGGTGCACATGCTGCAAATGGACCGTTTGACCATTTTGCAACAATGGCGAGTCGCTGTAGCCAAGAGTTAGCTATGACAGTACCTAAACGATATGCCACGCGAAACTAGTAGAGTAGTATACGGTTAGTCAATAGTTAACTACTATACGTGAACAGAATCAAAAACCAAAAACAGCAACACTTATCTTCAAATCCAAAAATTCGTGTCCTATAAACGATTAATTTTCGTTTCAAGTAAACAGCTGCTCCCCCATCTCAGATGATCCACTCAGGATTTTGAAGACTTCTATATGATTCCATCTTTTCCGTCTTCTTTCTAAGGAGAAGAGATTAAGGTGCCTAAGCCTGCCGGTGTAGTTCATTCCTCGAAATTTTACGAAAAACGTCGTAAACCCACGTTGCACCCTATCTAGGACCTTGGCATCCTTGGCCAAATAAGAACACCAGGCCTGCACACAATACTCTAGATGCGACCTCCCGTAAGCCTTAAACAGAGTAGCAAGGATGCTGGGTTTCCCTGAGGCCACTTTCTTCAGTTGGTAGGGTGCCCGATTTGCTTTGCGGGCTGCAAACATTTTCGTGATGCTAGTTCCATGGTTCGTACACCCAAGGTTTCCCCAGCCTTATAGTAACGCGGATCGGAAGTCACAGTGAGAAGACGGTGGATCTGCAAACGAACTTTATTTATTTATTTACTCACTGTACACAAGCGGACTTCAACGCAACGACTAAGGGCGTTAGGAAGCTGGACGTAAGAGAACCTTCAGCACAATCGCACGGCAGCCGCCAAAGAGGACGAATGTCAACGGAAATTCCAGTTGACCTTCAGGATTCAAACAAGTTTCAGCCTGGTTGGGTGGCGTTCCCAATGGTAATAGCTAAAACATTTTTATCTTAGTGAATGTAGCCTACAATGGCAGAGATGGCGCGGATTCCTTATATAGCTACGAGTAAAGCTGCGATACCTACGTCAACACGCTAACTTTGATGCTAGTGGTTTGTAGTAAATTTACATTCACAAGGTAATGTGAACCAGGGCGGTGGTACTGGCAAGGCAACTCTCACTTCGCAGGGAGTTTAGGATTTTGGGGGCGTCGAAGGTGATCTCACTACAACATACACTGAGTTGACACCTTGAGGTCACCGGTGACCTGCATTCCCAGATCCCTCATCTAAATAGTTTTTTTGAATGAGCACACGTTGTCCAGACCCTCCTATCTACCTAAGAGAGTCCACGATCTCGACACCCGTAATTTGTTGTTGTAATTAGAATTGAACTATATAGGATAATGGCCGAACGTATGAGAATCGCAAAAAAACACAATTAGACAAAACAGCACAGAACGCATATTGTCTAATCGTACGTATCACCAAATTGTACAGGATATTGGAATAGTAAAAAAGATTGCATAGCAGAAGGAGACAAAGCATGTCAGTTATGTTCATCACAATTGTCTACAGTCAACTGTCCACTGGTGAATTTCATCGAGATCTCGTTGCATCAAAGACTCGTTTGGGCGTCCAACGAGTTTCACATCAGTGACTGTAGATCCTCTTCGCTAAATCCTTTTTGTATATCACGAACAGCAATGAACCTGAAACTGACCCTAGTGGAACACCACTGGTGGTATGTGCAGTGTGTTTTTTGTTTTTGGACTTCATTTTATCCATTCCATGCCTCAAAATTTTCCGTATCATGATGTCCCTGAAGTTTCCCCCGGATTTATCAGCCTCCATGTGAACATGTCGGGACTCCACTGACAAGTAACGCACGTTCCCCCAACTGTCTTCCAGCTTGTTCATGCTCATGTTAATCACTACTGGGCCATTCCTCATTATGTTTTTAGACTTACACTGTCCTCTGGGACTAACGGTGCTGAGACAAGATTGCCTAGACTCTTATGCCACAGGACAAAAATGATAAAAACGGGGAGTACCCACCTCAAAAACGAATGTTCCGCACATTGCATGAAAGCACGGTTTTCTAGTTTATTGCATTTCGAGTGAAACCAAAAGTTGCAAGTGTCACAACAGATACCAATCTCGTCCACTTCGAGAGAGCAACCGTGGTTACCACAACGGAACTTATTTTGCTGGGGCCCGAATACACTGTTATCAGTGACTGCGAGATGATCTGGTGATCCTGGGCATTACGGAAAGTGATAACAAGAAAAAAGCTGGAGTTTATAAGATATAATAAATATGACATTTTTAAATAAACAAAATGGAAATGAGAGGCAACTGGGTAAAATACTCAGAAACGAAGCCCATTAGGTCTTACTGGAGATAGGATAAAAATAACCAACATAGTGCTCACCTGAGTCCTTTTCGTCACTGTATACCGAAAAGCCTTAAAACAATGCTCACTCATCGCCTCCTGCACCTTCTAATGTCGTTGATAAATGGCTGATTTCCGGAGAGGAGGTTGCTCGAACCTCAAAGCGAATGGATCCATCTGGGTTGATGAGTGACTGTGCCATAACTTTGGGCAGTTCCCGGTATAATTCGTATGGCGGAAGTAATTGGACTATTTCTGTCGGAAACTTGGGCATTCTTCAAATGTGCAATTCCGATAATAAGGAAGTAACACCCTCTCATGCCAGAAAAGAAGCACTAGTAAATATAATTAGATCAGCAGAGTAATAGAAATTAGATCAAGTGCTTTCCATTATTGAGCTAGACGACTGTAAATCGTTGCAGCTACTCCGACATATGAAGCAGTTGCTTGGGCTCCGAAAACGACTGATTCTATTTTTCCCCAGCTCTGGGTGAAAACCATCACCCATATACTCATGTAATACTGACATCCTTTAGTTCCACCGTCCCCATTGTGGAGTTGGCTGACGTTGCGGATAAAAATCCCGGAAGATAACCACCCTTTCAACTGGCTGCTATCACCTTCCTCATTCTACCTTGTCAGCTAAGTGACTGGTTTGCCAAACAACTAACTTCACTCGGAATGCACAAGCAACAAATGGTGAATTATATTCCCCGTAGACGTTGGCCACCATACGGCAACGTTCATTCAATCATCGGCGTTCTCATACTCCAAGTAAACTTACATAATTTTGTTGGTACCATCAGACTTTCGGTCACTGCGCAAAGAAATGTAACCAGCCGAGCTCATTCAAATCTAGCCCTTCGGGAAACGCCCTGGTTAGTCAGTCAAGGTGACGACTGTAGCTGGTCTAATTTCAACATATTGCTTATTTTACCTGTCAAGTAAGTCTACTGGCATCAGGTTTCTCAGTGATATCGCAGCCAAAATGAGTGTCATCCCACGACTAGCAGGAAGGATTTCCTCAGCTTATCTGCCTGCCTTGTAAAGCGCTAATGGAAGTTGAACCGCAACGTACGGAACACGCTCACTCACACATGATCTAGGCATGCGGCTGCAGAATCGTTAGATACTCATTATTGCAGCTGTTCAAAATACACCTTTCGATGCTGATTTCTTTTACGTTTTTGGACTTAGTGTTGGTGTATAGCGGGAGAATCTCCTAGTTTGTACAACACTGTTAAGGGTGCATGGAATACAAGCCAAAATTGATTTTGTTGACCTACGTTCACTCATGCCCGACGATGCATCCCGATTTTATGCGTTACTCCGAAGTTTCCCACAACTCACAACCTCGTCGTACGAACCGTTTGCAGTTGAACACAAAGTAGTTGACCATATCCTCACTATATGCCTTCCTCCAACCGCCCGACCGCGTCGACTACCGCCAGTAAAGCTGTAAGCTGCTTAAGTTGAATTTGATCACCTATTGCAATCGGGTATTAACCAACTCTCAGACACCTGTTGTTCAGCCTCACGACACATGAGTCCCAAAATTTCAGGTGATTTGCGTCTATGCGGAGATTTTCGTGCACCCAACGACGTTACAATCACTTACTGTTATCCCATTTCCCATATGGACGATTTTTCTCATTTTAGATACCAGTGCTTTCTAACACTCACTTAGTGTGCGCATATCATCATATTCCCATAGCCCTTGATATTCCAGAAAACGGCGATCCCAACTCCTTTATGTTTTTTGAGTTTCTCCGAATGGCAAATGGTCTGCGCAACACTGCCCAGAACTTTTAACGCTTCGTGCGTAAGGTCGACTATAGCTTTGATTGCGTTCCCTTTACCCTCGGCGATTTGCTGATAGCTAACCGGTATGACTGCAAACACGGATGGCATCTCTGTTTATTACTCGAACACTTAATCAGAATGGAATTCTCCTTAATCCACTCAAATTTGTCCTCCTTGCTGATTCATTGGGTTTTTAGGATCTTATGCATTCCATAGGTAGTTGACCACTGGACACAGGGAATTAAGCCTTGCAAGACTTCCTTCTTCCGATTCCATTAGGAACTTCAGCGTTTCATTGTTATAATCAACTACAATGGTCATTTCAACCACACCGTTCACACACTTTGAGACAAATAATCGATCTTTTGCGAAGAGCTAAAAAAGGCGCTGTCTTCAGTTCTCAAGTGCTACATACGTTCAGTGCCGGTGAACACCCACTTAGTGAAACTATTGCTTTGTCGCATTTCAACACTGAACCCAACGCACGATTGCTTCTCTCAGCCAAGGCTTCGGTAAACACAGTTGGTGGAGTACTCCAAAAGCTTTTTAGCAAAGAGTTACAACCCGGCTGGTTTTTCTCTTAAAGGCTCCTCCCTGTCCATGCCAATGCTAGTCGCGATTTACCTGACAGCTCAACATTTCCGACATTAGTTAAAGAATCAGGTCTTCACTGTTTTGACTGATTTTAAACCACTTGTCTACGCGCTTAACTCCTTGGCGGACGAACAGTTCTCAGTGAAATTCGTCATATTGACTGCATCGCACAATTTACGACGGATATTTGTATTCCAGGATCTGCCAATGTAATCGCAGGCGCACTCTCTAGACCATATATTGATGAAATATCGGCTTAACGTGATATAAGCTTGGAAGAACTGGCAGAAGCACAGATAACCGTGGAACGACCATACCATCCTAAAACATTTCCGTATCCCTGATTGTTTCATGTCTGTCTTCCTCATTCTTATTCCAGTACCATGCACAACGTGTCTACATCTATCCATTGACCATTTTTTCCACTGACTTATCGTAAACCCTAGTCCGACATTCTACATTCGCTTCCACATTTCAGAGTGTGCGCTACTCTCAAACCCATTTCTCAACGTTATGTTTGGCCTAGTATGAACCGGGATAAACTCTTTCGGGCCAAATCCTATGTGCAACACCAGCGTAGTAAACGCTGGTTACTCACACGTCAATTGGGGTGCTGTCGACTCACCCTTACCATCCGATAGAATGACTCTGCTGCCCACTCATGCAGATCGGTTTACTCGTTGGTAGATGGCTATTCCCATACCAAGTACCACTAAGAAGACAGTTGTTAGATGGAGGCGTGAAATTCCTATTCATCTTCTTCCGTGACTTGATGTGCATGTTTGTTTTTGAGCATATCAAATACACTGCATATCACCCCTCTTCGAATGGTCTGGTGAACGTCTCCAGCGACAACTGAAGTCATCATTACTTGCTCAATCCCCAAAGCACAAGTCGACGAAGTGCTTCCCCCTCACCCAGTGGAGTATCAGGTCAACTCCAGAGGACCATTGTGGCACGCCTAATGTGTAGATCGACTCTGCGATTACATGGTGAATTCATCTTAGGGTCAGCTTGCTCAGATGACCCAATAAAGCCTCCGGAAACATATGGAAAGACTCCGCTGAATCTTCACGCGGACGCGTGTACGACCTTTTCTGCTGTAAAACCTTCAGAGCGCTATCGCGTTACGACAAGTACTTCACCACTGGTCGGGCTGGAAAGTGCGATAATGTCAGTCTTGACCCTCTGAAAATGGTCAATATGGATAGCATTTTTACCAGGTCACCTAACAATTCATCTCGTCAGTTTACACCGAGTCAACTTCCTGTTACCATTCAAGTGGTCCTTGCTGTCTCAAAAATACTCAACCCTACATCCAACTGTCACTCACAGATACCAATTTCTCTCCGCTACGTGGAGCCCCACGCACAGTTAGGCACATCATTTTTCAGATCATTTCCGTTGAGTTACTTCAGCGCTGCTTGCTTTGACTTCTCTTAAAACATCAAAGATTGCTCTAGATGATTTCGCATGGGAATGTAGTGGTGCTTTCATTGGTTTATGCTTTATTTTGCTAGTCTGGCGCAATTTCTGCACCATACCTTACCGTACTTTTTTGTTTGACAGCAAAAAGCAATAACAAAACATTTGAATGTACTCTGCTACGCGCATGTGTCAGTTCTATCTACAAAGCTGGTGATTGGCAACCAGTTGAGACAATACACTACTGGATTAAATGTCGGCCCCAGCGTTTGGTATCATCAACCACGAATACTCGCCGACATCATTGGACATTTCGTGAATAATGTCATGCCTGGTGAGTCCAGTCTTCAGCTTTCCTCGCTGTCTTGTATCAGTGTTCACAGTTGTGTATTCATTTTCCTCAATACATCTTCATCCTTTCGTGTGCCCTTACAGTAACGTGATGTGAGAGCACAGCAGATCAGGATCTTGGTTTTAAGTGCCGTCGATCGATTGGACGTAAAGTTGGGAGACAGTCAAGATCGCCTTATTCTCGGGCCACAGGGATGTAATCTAGGATTCCCCAAACATTGATCAAGTGCCTCGTCTGACGTCACCTGTTGTTTTACGCCACCAGGCACGACCTTTCGAACGGTAATAATCATGCGCTCCAACACTCCATCTCAATAATAATATATATTTCTCAACGCATTTTTGAGAAACGCGCTCGGATGTGCGCGATTATGACAGACAATTACATAGGGTGCGAAACAACTAATAGATATATAATAAGACAAACAGAAAATCTATCGACAAAAGAAGGCGTAATCAGAGGGGAAATAATCGCAGTTTACAGCGTTCGATTTACACATAAGGAAAGAGGATAGTTCGCCTGTTCCACGAATTCAGTCGAAAAGTTAAGATGTTACATTAATTTACTTTTTACAAGGTTGAATAAAGGCGACGTTTCAAATATTTCAAGGTCATGCTGGAAAATACGCGCAGATGCATTTTCGAAGGATTCCGTCGTTGTTTGACTTAACTTCAGTTGGAAAAATGTTGAAACAATTCATTTCGGGCGAGGGAAGAAGGAAAGTTCCAAAATCTGGCGAAGAATTGAGCAGACTTCATCACGGGACTCGCTGATTGCTCGAAGTTGTCAAAAAGTTGAAAATATCGCTAATCGCTCGGCTAATAGGGGGTTTTGAGCTCCCGTTCATCGCAAAAAGTTTCCTCGCATAACGGATGCTCGTAGGAACAAGAAAAAGCTGGATGGTTAAAGTGCTAATAACACAAACCGCTAAAGTTCAACGGGCTTTGTCTTGGTCAGAGACAAGTAAATATTCTTTCAGTTCCGATTCCTACGATGTTGGACCCGTTATCGCTGCGCACTACTTTCGGAATACTACAACAGCCAATAAGCTTCATTACGTTCATCAAAAATCCGTCGAGGTCGACTCCGCTACTTCCAAATATACTGCGCTTTTCCTCAAATAAGTGTTAGACAACTGTATGTTACACTGCATAAACACCAGCACAAATGACCAATGGCCAAAATGTTGACGGTTTGGTGACAGAAGTAGGAAGCAGGAGCTTGTTAGAACTCTGTCTATCAATGCGTAGCATCCCAGGCTTTACAGCAATGAGCTGAAAGGGATGAAATATGTGATGACCGAACCACGGTAACGAACACTGATCGAAGTGTGCCCCGAAAAGCGTTGCTGAATTAACGAAGACAACACGGTCATGGATAGCATTCTAAACCCTGCAATAAGAAAAGGTTATCACTACACCAAAGTCTGTTATGTTGAACCCCCAGTTTGCAGGCATGACCCATCAAAATAAGATTATTTCCCCTGTTTCACATCGAATGAGAAGCATAATCCAGAGACTTTATCACCGAGAAGATAAGCCGGCAGCACCGTAAACATTGGTAAATCAAAGGGATGACCCTTTTTTAATGAGGTTTAGTTTTTAGGCATGGAATTCACTTCGCAGCCGGATGTTGCACAATCTCAGATAACGACTGGTCCTTTCGAAAATAGGGCGGTCAGATCACAAATCTATCCCCAAGCCGTAGTCGTACGAAACCACTGTTAATAACTTGAAGACAACGAAAATCGTAATGGCCGATGGGACGTTTCAGGGATGTTAGATTATTAACGACCATTTTTGCATTCGTTTCGTCGTTTAAAAAGCCTGAGACAGGTTGTGAAACAAAGTCTTCTAAGTCCATCCCGACGAGAACAGTCTAAAGTGGACAACCTTCGGGTAATTATTTGGCATCTTGGGAGCCGCAGTTATGAGCAAGTTCACACATACCAGCGGTCTAACTCCGTCGTTTCATTCCAGATCAGTTGAAAAGAAGGTTCCGGTCGTTTCGTAGGATAAGAGAACTGTTACTAGTGTCAATTACACTCAAAACTTTAACGTTCCAAAGGAACGACTCTGACAAGAGGCTTATAAAGGACGGCAGATCATTAGCAACTATCAAAATTAAGATCAGGTCTAGGAGTGAATTTTTGGTTACCCCGCCGAAACTAGGCATGCAGGTGAAGAATGAGCTGTTCGCGCACTATCTACAAAAATGTTTGGCAAGATGAGTCCAGATATTGGAGGCGGTCGACTAGGGCTCCATAACAGAAAAGATTACTGGTTAAAACCGCGTTGCCCGCGCGGTCGGTTGCTTTGGTAAATTCGGTATCAACTCTGGTGTTTCGATCAACTGTTTTAGCCCACTGATCAATGACTGTCATCAGAATCGTGGTACATGAGTGACATTTACGAATGTAGTCCTGTAGAGTGAGGGAGACGCCAAGAAATGGCAGATATATACGCAGTCGGTTGTATGCAATCGGTTCTACAATTTCTGGGTTGCTCGATAACACCGTGACCGATCGATATTCATTGGAAGGATTACGCCTACCACTCTTAAGAACGGGTATGATGTTCGCAAGTTTCCATCTGCTGGGTATTGTTCCTTGAATGGAAGTTTGTGTAAATCGCAGGAAAATTGTGTTAGCAAGCCTTTCGGCCAATTCACGCAAGGTTTTATTAGCTCGAGACCAGAGGATCTGTCCTTAAGACACCTCATTTCCACTAATATCACCGTTGAGAGAGTGCGCGCTGTGTTATATTATTAATCACAACAGTATGCCGCATCAAAAGAACCAGGGGCAATTGCGTAAAAGTGCTCCTGTACAATTCGGTGGGGGCATCAGTTTATCTAACGGAACCAGTAGGGTCGGGCAAGCCTAGGAGTTATGCCCCCCGAAGATCTCATTTTTTTTCAGCCGACGGTGTCAATCGAAACGGTCTGTTCGGATTAGTCATATAACACCTGGTAAGACCTTTTTGGCAGTGATGACAGTTCTCGTGTTTCAGCAAAGTGTATCGAATTCTTATGACAGCGTATATTCTTCAGCCATCGCTAAATGTGGACAGCTTGTAGTGCGTCCTTGCCCATCGCTACTCCGAAGAAAGTTTGGAAGTGCAACGTCGAGACTGATTCGGGTGTACTGTCCGTTCATTAGCTGTCAGTGGAGTAGATTAACCAACGGCAGCGAAGTGAACGGGTGTTAGCTTTCGTGGAACGTCACAAAAAGAGTGGAGTATGGGTAATTATCCTGAGACCTCACTGTCAAATAATTATTCTGTAAGAGTTTCTGTGATCAGCAGCTGCTGAACACTTGGAGCTTGTGCTGCAGACTTCAGACATAACGACTGCGTGATCACTCAGCCCGAGTGGTGCAGCTGTTTCGAGGTTACAAACCCTCAACTCACCGGTTGTAAATTTGTAGTCCTACTACGGCGGGCCATGATCAGTAGGCCACTGAGCAAAGCCCGAGATATGCTTTGTGAAACCCAATGTTCTAATTATGTGGAACGACTGTGCAGACACAGACTTATCACAGTAAGTGTGCGAAACCCGGAAAATAAATTTGGCAGGTTGGAGTCATCTACTAGGGGCGTGTGCAAAAAACTTGTGATAATTGTCATTTTCAACCACAGAATTCAGAGCTTGTCCCTCGTATTATCAGAAAATTGTGAACGGTATAGCACCGACACGAACGAGCAAAAGTATTTGAATGAATCGTGTAGCAAATTGTTTACAGAATTCCAGCAACCATTGAACTGTACTGAAAACATGACTGAAGGGAAATGTGAACGTATTAGGTTAGACCCTGTCCTACCTTCAACGCTGCTACCGTGTAGACGGGCTCTGTCCTGCTGGGAAAGCTCAGATTTAATACTCCTTACAGCTTCGGATGTCTCAATGTCAATTCAAGATTTTCCCAGGGGGTTAGCAGGGCTTTACTGTAGATCAGGCCGGCACGGCCAATGTACACATGGGTAAGCTGGAAAATTCAGGGTTGGCTAACTCACACAGGGTGACGGGACGCGGTACCCCATGTGGAGGGAGTAAACCAAGTTAGCTTCCTTGGACCCGGTTGCCTGGAGCATGTCAAATTGACATCGAAACACCTTAAATTGAAAAAGATACAGTTACGAGGCGGTGGGGCACCATTATGTTAGGGTAACAACCCGGAGTTTTGCAGAATAACAAGGCTTATGGAGTTCGGTGAATTAGTGACTAAACTGAGATTATTGATGCACATGCGCTCAGCACAGTCGAAGGTGAGAGTGTGAGATGTACCCTGGGGTTGTGATTAGAGTAGTCCTTCCACATTGCAACCGTGATGCTTTCGTCGACTGCACTGAAGCCGGCTGCAGTAAATTATAGACGATGATGCATTATTAATAACCAATGCAAACTGACTAATGTATGCGTGATGACAAGCCCTCTGAAACACGCGTTCATCTCTGGAACGATCCGCGTGAAGTAAAATTTCGCTGAGGACAAGGCGACGTCGATGGCGGGACCAATCATTTATATTTGATGTTATCGTTTGCGAGCTGACAGTGGTTTCAAAAAGTCGAACGTAAATTTCACCCGGCCTCAGTTTACGGTATAATATGTGATGACCACGTCGCACTTGCGCATCAGCTGGTTCTGGTACAGCCGGCAATATCTTTTATTGGCGTCTGTAATGTCCCGGGTCTTCGTGGTTGGTGGATGAGTGGAGGGACCCGTGTCTGGATATTTGAAGAAACTTCCTGGTGTCTATTCGTGTGCATGATTTTAATGTTGGAATCTCTCAATATAGACCATGCAGGCAACTTCGGTTGGAGAAGTCACAGTAAAGGCGATGAGAACATCCTTGTTTCAAATCCTAATAGAGACTGGTAGATGCGTTCACTTGAGGAAGAAAAGTTGGCGAACATAAAAACCTCGACCTTGCCCATATGTGACATGAATGAATACATAGGGAAAAGGTAGTTTGAAGGTCAAGAACGGTTAGATTATAGTGAAATCATCAGGCGATTTAACACACTAAATCCCTGGGTTTTTTTATGTCGACATTCTGTTGCGACTACTAGCAGCTGAAACTCTGCAAGCATGTATAACGAAGACGAATGCAAGGCAAGACTTGCATTTTGACTGCAAATTGAAGACAACCCACTGACCTCAAAATTAGTGCGTCGGCGTAGGTGCGCCTCTTTACTAACTGCCGCACGATAAATCCGTCCTCTTTACCGCATTGAGAAATATACCATCATTATTATTATTAAGCTGCATGTTCTGAGATGACGTGTCATTGTCGTTACCAAATGGAATCGTTCAAACACTCGAAATCGACAACGTTTCCCGTGGACAAGTTTCGTCTTTGGGAGCTTGTTCGTGTTTGTGCTGAAGATTCTCCCACGTTTACCCTCCTTTTGCTTACTCGGAATTGTCTTTGTTGTAATTTAATAACCGCGTCAGCAAAATGTTATGTTTGGAAATCACTTGTTGGACGAGCTAGAATAGCGAAATACGTCGAGTTGTAAATTTTGAATCTGTGCCTCTCAAACCTTGGTAGTCTCGCTCAACTATCCGCCCAACTAGGTTATTCGAATTCGTATAATGTGTGAGTTTACACACATCAACTTGGTCTCTTTTGCTTTCGATTATTCGCAAAAGAAGAGAAGGTCGTTCTAGCTGGAACTATTTAGATCCCGTACCATTTTCATGACGAGTTTTTGTAACTTTTGAAGAGAGCGGTCATTTTTCGGGGAACATGATGGCCAAATTTAAGTTCCCTTCTCTAAATGCAGGTAAATGGTTACCCAGCATCACAGTATGAGCGCATTTAGACAAAAGTTAGCCACTCTTAGTTGATAAAGCTTGTTTCGTGGTTCGGTTGCAACCGTGACATATAGCATATCCTGAGCAAACTTGCTAGGGGTCTGAATGACTGAATGGTTTGGCCGTTCTACTGCCGGTTGGATTAAATGTTTGTATGTGCATGCGAGATATACAGGCACCACCTTTTTAGCACCAGACCAGATGAGGATTCGTTGGATCTTTTATAAGCCGTTGTGCGGACTTCGGTCGGTACCAGGTTTCGAAGGCTAGGGTCACCAGGTTTAACCACTGGTGAGTTGTTGAGTTAGTGGTATGTTACATTCTGTTCACCTTTAGAAGCTCTGCGGTCGCCACCGTTTCGTTGCTGCAGCATTTTGTAGAAAGTTTAGTTTTTAATACCTTTTGTGTTTTGAGTCCTGTAAGGTAGATTTGATAAGTTGGACAAATGCATTTCTATTTTTCGGAATAGTCCTAAAACTCTGTTGATAAACCTTATTAAGTTCATTTTGTTGCCTGGCGATAGCTTCAAATGGCAGCAATGCATTTTGTCCCACACTAGCTAGCACATTATCTATATCTGCCAGGCTGCTTGGCGTTTGTTATGCCCAAAAAGTCTTGGGTGTGCAGAAGTGGACCAACTCCTGTGGGGAGCGTTGACTTTGCATACGGGAAGCCTTCGGTGTATTGTTGGATTTTACCGGACACTTGTGATGTCCAACTCTACTTTTCACAAGAACCATGCTTTAAGAACGATTGAAGGTTCCACCATTTCAAGAGATGCAAAAAGAAGAGTTGTATGGGTCCCTCAATATGGAATCCTGTCCGATTTTAATTCAGGCATTCCCCGCTTTAGCTTTGCACGCATTACAAACCAAGCACAGACGATTGTGCATTCCACGCAATTTCTAACATTCTGTTTTTGTGTGTGCACAAGAGTTACATTATTATCTATTGAGTATACCGTAAGGAATTATTGAAATCACTTTATTGCCTTATCGTTATTTGTGGTAGTGTGGCACCTCTCACGAAGACGTTGAGCAAAACGTACCGACAAGTCATCGATCACAAATAATCAAAGCAAATTTGGATCACAGTGTCACGTTAGTATTGAACAAACTGTCGAAGGGAATGAGGAAGCAACCACAACAGTTTCGATCAACAGATCGTTTCCAGGAAATGAAATAGTTTGTTACCGAGCAGGCTATAGATGTACTATAATCAAACAACATGATATTCATACCCAACAGAGCTCTTTCGAACAGTCAAAAAGTTCGAAAACAACGGGAAAAAGCCAAGCTCCAAAGGGGTTTTTCAAGCACCATCCGCGCAAAGCACAGTACCAGGCAAATGACTATTCGTACAACTATCAAACGGACACGAGAACCAAAAACGCCCAGATCCGGTCATTTACAGACGGGGTAGAATACACAGGGTAATTACTTGGGACGGATAGTGTTGGGTCGGATTAAACTTAGAAAGTCGGACTACACAGTTTCAGAAGTGTCTGAGCTTGCCACTAACAGCCGTAGATTGCTCGCTTACCCGAAAGAAACAACCCTTGGAATTGTTGTTGCTTATAAACGTATGTTCGAGGTGTATTTGACGAAAACATTACACTTGCGGTTAGAGAAGTTCGGTAAGTCTCGTCACGCTTTAATAATTCGGAGTGACTCAGACAAAAATATGTTGGAAACATTTTATTTCGAGGGCCGAACCCGAAACATAATCTTAAAAAAATATGTACAGCGTTTTGGGATCGTTGTTAGTATTACTAAAATAAGAATATTACCGGTCTAAATACACCTTCAATACAGCTTCCATAACATTTTAAAACGACCCTAATAAGTGTGGCATAAATTGTTATGTGAGAAGTTGTTCCAGTGGCGGTTTACTGTTAAAGCGTGCTGTTTGAAGAAGATTCGGAGAAAGAGCGTTTAAGACTTCTTGTCATGAAACCGTTAGCTGGTACCGGTACCTAAGAGAACTAAGAGCCCCATGAGACATTTTTAAATGACGTGTGTAAGAAGTAAATGGCCGTGGTTACAGCTTAAGACGTTCAAGTCTGAACGTGAAGTGGGTTTATAATCATTTTATCGGCTGCGTGCCAAACAGGTTCAAGTAGGAGTGTGTTTTACCAGGTTATTGTACACCACTTATTCCGCATATATTCAGACAGCGGTCATATATTAGTCGCATAATGTAACGAAGTGAATTTTTCATTTATGGGATGGAAGGTCCATTTTGTCACACGGAGAGCGAGTTGGTTTAACGACCACCTCTTGATGATAGGTAAGTGTTTAGCCGAAATACATCCAGATAACTGGACTTTTTTCAGATCGCTTGTTTTCCGCCCCGTCTTATTCTATGCATTGTGAATCACGACGGCATTTCCAGGACATTCTCCGGACGACGTGGACATAAGATCACCGCCATCCGAAACAAACTGAATTTGTCTGGCTAACACCTGATTCAGTTAATGTATGCCTACAATGCGCCCAGTTCATTCACATTTCCGGATTTCACTTCGTCGGCGCAAACGATATTATTGCATGAAATGAGGTACGGAAGGTCACCGATATAAATTAAGAATAGCAGTAGACCGAACGCAGACTCATGGGAAATTCGCTGAAATCTGACGACCCGGCTTCAACTCTAAACGTTCTATCTTCAAGAAAGAATATAATCCAGTTACTAATCTTTCCTTGGATAATATTAGCTTTCAGTTTGCATGCAGTAAGTCTACATGAGACAAAATTGGAATTTTTGATACAATCAAACATGGTAACATCTGAGATGATAACGTTTATTCTGGGCTTTTAGTTCATACATAAACGGATAAGCGTACTGTTTAAGTATGAGTTGACTGGAAGGAGGCCATGCTGACCGTTTGGAAGGATTGGTCGAGAAGACACGATCAGGGACTTAAGCATTTTTGCCAAATCATTTAGCAGTGAATTCCACCGAGGCTGATTGGTCGGTGTCCAGCATTGGGGTAGTGATCGCTTGCCTCAAAGATGAGTTCAGCAGCGGCCCCTCTCCATGCACCGGGTAGGTTGCCTGCCCTGCTCGTTCGTCTGCGTAATATAAGACAGGGCACTGCCAGGTTGGGCGCTGCTAATAACACATTTCATCTTAATTGGATCCATCGCATTACAGTGACTAACCTTTAACAAGGTGTCCGGAATACCAAGCACGAGGAATTCAGTTGACAAAATTCACGGCGAAAACTCTCGCGTAGAAAAGGTACAGCGTCAATTTGCCAGTACCACGTTGTATATCACCTGGAGGTCTTTCTGACCAAACAAGTTTGAAGAGGGCAGTGAAGGTGAAAGATTCATTATGAAGCTATTTGTTTCATCGCAAGCTTTCATTCTAGCGAACTCGCTGCTGAATCTTTTCTTGTACGAATCTACTGTAATGAATACAGTTCAATACACAATAATTTCGCACACGTAAATTTCCCAAGTCCCATGGTTTACCTGAGTTTTGTATCGTTATGTCAGCGCAGACTGCAGTGGAAGCTCTGCTGCGGTCCAGGGCTGCAGTCCGACGCAAGTACATCTGCAAGCGCAAGCACAGGCGAACTCAGCAACCACACCCATAATCCCCTCTATGAAATTCCTTGGTGCTGAAATAGGTACCATCCTCCGACTACCACTGGCTTTCAGAAATGTCCCGAACTAGACCCTCTAGCCTTTCGCTCCGTGTAGCCCACATCCCTCCAAGCAGACTCCGAGACAGAACACCTACCGTTGTTGCTAACGAGTTCTTCTACACCAAAGATTGCAATATTACGCGTAAAATGGATGAGTTGCAGCCCTAAAGCAAAACTCAAGATTTCCGACGGTGATTATCCCTCAGACGTGGTTCACTCAAACCAGCAAGGATCCAAACAATTGCCTGGACAATACGATATAAATATTCCCGGGTAGGGCGTGGATAGTTAGAGTAGACTCACTCATTTATGTTCATACTTCACAACTGAGTCCCTGTCTACGTTTATCCTCCATAGTTTTTGGTCATCAAATAATCAGACGGAGATCTTCATGGCTGTCGTGCAACGTCCAATCGCTACATCCCTCTAAACCCAAATACTCTTCACTGAAGATGTTCAATAATGCCTCTACTTAATCTCAATAATGATGTGGTAAACGGTGATATCCCATACCCTAACCATAAAAACTACCACCCCTCCATTTGTCCTCTCCATCT
>JTDE01005944.1:17218-39305 GCA_014338405.1 Paragonimus skrjabini miyazakii
TCCAACATGTCTAGCTTATTTAGCGAGTATGCACACCCACATGTAGGATTGTAGGATGCCCCTGCCGATTTCAAACAGAGTAATGATTGACACACGGTCGGCAATCCTAAGTACGCAGGTCCAGACGGCTTGAGGAATAGTATTAACGTTCAGTTCCATGAAACGCCAAAAAAGAGGATTAAGATGATCAGCGTCGAATGATTACACTGGTTGTTACTGATTATTTGGGATTTATTTAGCAGGCGTTTTCGACAGGATGGAGAGCGTTGATATTGCTAGCATAGGGCGCATCTAGTTCTTCACAGACATGCTTTTGTGAAAGGATATTCAAATAAATGAGTGGCTAAAGACGTTTGACAGTCTTTCTTGATTCTCATTCCCGCTATAAATAAATTTCCGCAGTTGTCAGACATTTGTGAACCCAACAATGGTAATCTACCAGACCACCTTCTGGTTTCAGTCGTTAACTAAGGTGAACGTTTGCCGTGTTAGGCAGCTTTCAGGGGCTTTGCTTAACTCAGTGATTAAGATGTTTCTTAATACTTCACGTGACAATCCGACTGGTTCGAAATTGACGTTATGAGGCAGAATCTTATGTAACTTCCCTAGTACTGTATACGATTCAGCATTGCTCAACTACCGCTATAAGTTTCCGGGAGTCCTAGGATTGTTCCGTTTATCAGACGGTCTCAGGTGTCTCTCATCCCTCAAACGCGCGCATCTCTTAGACAGCCGGTTACGGAATATCCTCCCTCCAAAACCTTTATTCGGACCAACCTTTTAGGCTTCCGGCTACAAGAAAAGAGGCGCACACATGGCTGACTGCACCATCTCGTTCCTTAACCTGGCTCAATTTTTACCGGATCAAGTTCTACACTTGCCCAATAGATCCATCAAGCTTTCTTAATCAAAAGGCAACAAGTCATCCTCCCGAATATCTAGAGGAGAACTTTGCCGGAAGAACATTACTCAGGGCTTGCCAAAGCAAGTTGTGCACCCTATACGGATGCTTAACCACACGCAAGCTGTAGCAAAGCGCCAGCCACATATCAAGAGCTATCGCAGAACAATCGGGCAGAGTAAAGCGTTCACTGTGGACCTGACACTCGTGCCCCTTCCTCAGGTATTGCCGTCCGACTACGAACTATTTGAGTGGCACCTCCGTTATTTCTTTAGCAGCAAACGAGGAAACAGCTGTCAGCCGCATATAAACAAACCGCTTGAATTCATCCGATAAATTTCCAGAAATCAAGCAGTTAACCAATGTCGCAACTCCTCGTGCTTGTTCTTGTGGATGCCTAGATTTCAGTGGACATCCGTGGAGGTGGAGAGAACACCTCTGATTGCTCCGTGTAACGTAGCAAATGAAATGTTTCATCAAGTGGACAATCACCGGCGTGGTAAGAAAAAACTAACATGCGCGCATAGTTGGATGCGATCAAGACTGTGACGTATCTACTTCTATTCATATCGCGTAACTAAATGAAACAGGATCTGAGGAAACAAACACGCACGTTCATTGAAATGAAGATAAAACAGTTTAAAGTCCAAATAAACAAAGCGATCTGTTTACTTAGGTGTTCGTATAGCCGGATATGTCCTATTTTGAAGCAGATACCTGCTTCGAGTGACGGCTGTTGTGTGTTTGATGGAAAATCGGTGAACGAGTTCTCTGTCTTCTCGCTGATCCTTCTCTTTTGTACATTCGAAACCTTCTTTGTAGAGACTGCGAAACTTCCGTGACTAGACTGACAGGACCATGCGAATTACGCGCGCAGCAAATTATTTCACCCACGAACAGTGATCCTGATGTATTACTAAACCTTGATATCGTTTAATTGTGGCACCATGCCCTCGCATATTTCTTCTTCCTTATTCTTCATTGCTAGACCTTTGTTTGTATGCACCCTGGTTCAATATGCGCTTGATCGCCCCGTCTGTCTGCGACCGTTGTATTTGACTATATTCATGTGAAACATCACTTTCGGAACATGTAGATTTAGTGGGTTCAATATCGAGATATGTTATCTTCTCTTTAGTTTATAATAATTTCTTGCACCTCAGCACATTGGCAATAAGAAACACGCCAATACGACTGTTGTGGCCGCAAAAGACGCTTGGCCTGAGAAATCGTTTATTGCGCAAACTCCCGTATAGGTCATGTCAAAAATCAAACCACAAACGCGTATACTCATTTACAAGTTAGATATGCATTCATATCCATCACTGTCATTCGCCTTGGTGGAACTTCTGCCGAGCGCGTACACACTATTGTGATAGTCTCTACTTGTCCTCCGTCTTCCTGGCTTCCGCAGCTTGCCCTTTTGTTCTTGAACGTTGCCTGTGGGTAACATACTACTTGTGAGTAGTATACTACTCAAAACGAAACTGCCTGTCATACAACATGACGGTTTTTTCCCTTCGGGTCCCAATCGGTTGCTCAGCGGGCTCAGAATTTATAGACGCTATTTTCGTTACAGACGAGACTATTCTAATTCTGGCCTACCGACAGGCGTTGCGAGTGGGGTAAGCGTGGCTCGGTAGGCCATAAGACCTCCGAGATTAACAACAGATGCTCATTGGAACGCACATATTTGTTAAATTCACCTCACCATTGATGAAATTGCAGCGTGCTACGACTGTTAGTCGTTTCACCTATCCAAATTTCCACCTGTTTTGCAGTCGCGGATGCAGCTTTAACGTGTTTAAAACGTTGTTGAACTTGTTATGTTTTATTTTTGACAGTTTCGATGAAGCTTCAAATGAGCATGTTTTCTGACATAGCTGGTTCCGCCAAAACGGCTTGTGTCCGTTCAAATCGTTTTTTCTTCCAAACGCTGGAGAAGACTGACTGTCTAATGTAGCATGCTAGCCGGCTGTTTCGTCTCTGATTTTCCGTTACACTTGCGAACCAACTGTAGGGAAACATAGAGACACCGGAAGACAGCGTTCTTTCAAAGTAAAGGTCCCCACAACAGTCCTGTAAAAGGAGACAACGAGAAAAAAGCGTTAGCCAATGGCCCAGTAAGCCATGCACACAACTTACACAAACGAAAACTAAAACAGTACTGACAACACAACAGCACGCCCTGTTACATAATTCAAATTCATCACGCGAGCGCTTGCTGGTTTTGACCGCACGTTGCACCATTGTCCAACCAGAGGTACTGCATCCAGCTCATCATCTGGTATACTAAATCTGCTAGCATCGCAAAATGTGAGACTATTTCACCGTGCTGAATTGCCTCTCTAGCCAAGCCGTTTGCCCCCTGATAAGTGATGTACTACGTGTTCTCGGTAAGGATATTCCAGGTCGCCTGGACGGACATGGGTCGGTGATTAATGCACCATTTTGTCCAGACGGTAATCATGTCCTTGATCTCTACGTTCATCGTCTCGGTGCCTGCTCGTGGGTTCCGGCTACAACCGCGCATCTATGTTAAAATGCAACACACACCGTTTCGTTGAGCTCTTCTGTCTGTTCGCTGCGCACTACCAATGATTAGAAGGCTTTGATCCTACTGCCCAGGGCGGGACAGGCCAACAAAACGCGTTTGACTTACCCCACGGATATGAATGGAACCTAGCTCAATGAAGTTCGTAGGCTTCCGCGTTAATTGCAGCTTATCACAGCTGTGTGTCCATGTTGAGCCACTCTTACTGTTGGTGGGGTTCGAACGGCTGTGTCAACTTGACAGTTGGACAGGTACAAGCTGGTCTTAGGGAGTGATGCGATGTTGGCTACAGTGGTTCGTAGTGGTTAGACGTGGTACTTCACAGCATAAGTTCAACGTTCGGCTGGCTCAGTACAACCATTGGAACTGATCGTCCTCCGGCGGAGACACTTGCAGAGCAGAGTTAAACTCAATGTTACCTTACAGTTGTTTTCTCTGTGGCAGAACGAAAAGTTTCAGTAACAGGTGCGCAAGCTGTGAAACATATTACGGGACTTAGAACCTCCGCAATCAGTTTGTGTGCTGGCGAAACAGTTCACAAACGGTGCGATAATTTCGTTGTGTAGACTTTGTACGCTAACCCAGCTCATTTAATCCCCCCAACCCAAACACTGGCGTAGCACTTTTACTCTACTCTTGGTTGTAGGGTCCCATTATTGGATCCATCATGTACTGCTCATAAGTAGTTGTGTGACAATAGTGCCCAAATTGAATACAATGCAACTTTCATTAAGTACTGGTTGTAGAAGCTTTAGAAGCTCATCGCAAATAGGTTCAGCATGACCAAAACTAGTTTGCTGATGTCTAAATTCTGCCATTCATGCATACCGCTCACGAACTTGTGCGTTACCAAGTTACTTAGTTTACATCCTGTTCTTTATGGCCTATATAATCTACGTGGAGTTCGGGTGCATTCCTTCAGGATGTATGGCTGATCAAAACAAGTTGAATAATTTGCACGACCAAAAGGTGGGCATAGTCACAGACGAGAATTTACACTATTTTGGATTGGTTAAGTTGTCAATAGGCAACGGCTGTAAGCTGAACTCTGGGATTTCGTTATTCAGCTGTTTAGTGAATTTTGCTGGTAACCCAGGTAAGAAAGTCTTGAAGTTGGCTAAATTATTTTGTTTGAGAATCAAGATGAGAATTAGTGAGCAACGAAATTGTGTCGTTTGTCACCTCCCTTTTAGGGACAACATGATCTAATACAAATAAAGCAGCTAACTACCCAGTCCATGTATTCCATATTCTGCTGCCAGGATGCATATCAGCATGCTGAACATATCAACTTACTTAGGTGAGGAATGCAAACAGTTACACCTCGATTCGCGTATTCTAAGCGAAAATGTTTCAGTGAACTGGTTATTTTGTGAGTAGCTACAAAATATTAGTTTGTTTTTACGTAGATACATGGCTTGCAGAAAATGGCCTATAACATGTCTTAAGGATGCTGCGATCCAAAATTGTGTTAATGGTGGTCGACCACTTCATCGCAGTCACAAGTAAAGCCATCAGAATAATAACAATGATATTTTCCTCAACGCATCTGTGAGAAACACGCTCAGATGAGCGTGATCAGTATACACAATGTAACCTGAAACGCATACCGTACACATAATCGTTAATTGTACAGTACATAAATTATGAAAATAAAGTGACAAAACAGACATAATTAGATAGGGAAATTCCAGTTTATGGAGTAGCATTCGACTCACTTGCTTCTGAAACAATCGTTCTTAAAATTTGCAGTTTGATAAGAAATGGGCTAAAGCAGTTGATTCTGGGGACCGAGTGGACATTATCATGCTATACTTTTTAAAATCCTTCGACAGGGTTGACCACGGCATATTGCTGTCAAAACTACAACGGTACGGAATTGGAGGGAAGCTGCTGCAGTGGTTGGAGGCGTATCTGGATGGGCGGACCTTCTGTGTCCGAGTTAATGGCACTTATTCAACAGTTCGAAATGCCTAGTGTGGGGTGCCGCAAGGTTCAATTTTTAGATCGTTACTGTTCACCCTGTATGTTAATGAAATACCGTCGCTTTTGTCTTCGGGCGTTCTGTTGTACGCAGACGACACGAAGCTTTGAAGGGTCATTCATGACCACTCTGATGAATCCAGTCTACAATCAGATCTTGAGACATTGTTTAACTGGTGTAGGTTTAACAATATACCGTTGAATGCGGCGAAGTGTAAAGTCTTGAGGCTTCGTCATAACAGTGCGACCTCATATCACCTTGATAATGTTAGACTTTGTGTATCTGAATAGGGGAAAGGTTTAGAGTCGATTGTTACTCAGGACCTAAGTCTCTCCATTAACTGCAAGATGATGGAACGCAAAGCAACTAATGTATCCAAGTTTATCAACTGTAGCCTAGGCTGCCTGACCCCGGCAAACTTCACTTCCATTTATTCTATCCCACTTCGCCCTTCAGTAGAAGTAAATATTCAAGCCTGTTCCCCTTATAACCGTAAAGATACTTTATTGCTTGAAAAAGTTCAACGCAGGGCTACAAAGCAAGTGAAGGCCTTGGGTACCTGAGTTATCAGAGCAGGCTTCAGAGTCTGAATCTGTTCAACCCAGACTTTCGAAGGATGAGAGGAGACACCATACTAGCCTTCAAAATATTAACAGGCTACAATCACCCTTGCTCATCCATACTACTCAAAACTAAGCATTTAAGTTCAACAACGGATAGTCTTAGTATTAAGCATCAACGCTACCGTTTGCTTTGTCGGCGTTATTCGTTTTCACTCTGAGTGGTCCCCGTCTGGAACCACCTGCCAGAAGAGGTCGTCTCAGCACAGACACTTGACGTATTTAAGATAAGATTTGACGAGTATCTCAGAGTAACCTCAGGTATTTTCAGTCCGCCTGCTCCTCCAAACAATTTCCGATAGTGAGGGCAACCAGTATAGAAGGAACTACACAAATAAGTATGGCTGCCATGTTGTGATGTGTCTGTTTGTGCACTTTGCCTGATGAGTGTCTGTATGTATGTCCTGTTGCATGTCCTGTGGGTGAGTGCATATGCGCGTTTGCGTTTGCCTGATGTAGACAACTGGATCCATGCACCATACAGTTTCAGCATCGCATCTATTCTCTTAACAACTCTGTGCTAATGCTCCGACGATCCCCCTTAACTCAAGTTTGTCCCTGGCCAAAGTGATCGTTCCACGCCACCCAGAAGCGGGTCAATAACAAGTTAGAGACTTTTCAGCATCCGCAAAAACCCATGGACCCGTGAAATGCTGAATAGCTGCATCAATTCTCGTGGAGGCCTCCAGCGTAAATGTATTCAAAACAGAGCTAGACAAATGTTGGAACAACCTTTTTCCCACTTTGTACTAATCGAAAAATGATTTGCTCTTGCTGTTCAGGGCAACCTGGATTTGTTATCTGTTTCTTTTATCCCTACCCTCAGACCACTACCGAAAGCATCCGCTTCAACGGAAAACGCCGTCTGGTCAATCTCCGGATCACACCAGTCAAGCATCAGGACGTCAACAGGCTCAGGCCTTCATCAAGTCCTGGATATGAAACTGAAAAACATTGGCCTTGTGGTCAAGGTCATGCCGGAAAAAGGATTTTTGGAAATGGAGAAAATGAACAGTCGAAGAATTTCACCAATATTTGATGTAGACGGTTCCGAAAAATATTGGGAAAATTTTGGCAAGATGAACGAAGATAGGAGGGCCCTATTTTTATGGAGAAATGGACGATCTTCTGGACTGGACTTCGTTATTTCCTCAAAATTGACAGGCCTCGCGAATTGTCCAACCAGTACGGGATTTTGATTGCCCGGACGTTATGGAGTGTTGTCTCGTGCCAGAAGTTATCTTGGAATCACGAATGAGAAGCACAATTACGTGATAAATGGAAGAATGCAAAATGATCATGTGAAGTATGGCGAATAATGGAATCTGATAGTTTCTGACAGAACCATTTATATAAAATTTATAATTTTGTGTTGGTTAATAAAATATATAACCCTAGGTGAACTCTTTGTTCCTGATGTTGTATTTTGAGATATACTGAAGGCGAATCGCAAAGTTTATAGTGAATTTGTCGCCATAAACAAGATTATACATGAGTGCAAGGTTCAGCTTGAGACGCCGTAGCCGAATAACATCCAGTTCAAGCATCTGGCAGCATTCTCTGTAGTTCAGAGAAGACGGATAACCCACTAAACCTTTCGTGAATGCACGTTGGAGACTTTCCAGAGCTAGCCTATCAGACTTGCGTGAGTGACTATATATGAACGTACAGTACTCAAGTTGGGGTCGTACGCACAGCTTATAAAGGTGTAGTCGAGCTGCAAGAAGAAAGAATGAGTGCTTAAGGTATCCAATCGTTCGGCTAGTTTTAGCTACTAGGAAAGATATATGTTCAGCGAAATTGAATGAGTTTGAGTAACGTATACCCAGGTCACGGACTGAGTTGGCAATTAAAATACTATGACCATCCAGCTTTATAAAGTCCTCTGGTATATGACAACCGTGTGCGACGATGGTGGATTTATTGGCTGAGAATTTCATCAGCCAAGTTGGGCACCAAGACTTTAATGACATGAAGTCCTCCTGGATATTTCCTAAAGGAGAATTGAGATCGCCACGAGGAAAAGTGTAGACAAGTTTGGTGTCATCAGCGAATAAGAATAGTTTGCCATGCATGTTAACTTTACATATATCATTTATATACATAAGAAAGATCCACTGATCTCGGTTTACGCATGTTCAATGATCCTCTCAGAACCAAGATTGTCCCCAACCAAAATGCCTCTTCTATACTACGCAGGACCGGATAAGTAAAAAGTCGGATACTTTTCTGAATCTTCAAACAACTCCTGAAACCCATGAATGCGGCAAACTACAGAATCCTTAAGTCTCATAATAATAGTGAGATGTCGTATCACCGTGGCAGTGTTAGGCTTTGTGTAACCAAGTAAGTGAAAGACAACACAGAATCACGCCCGGGATCTGGATCTCCCCGTCGACCACAAAATGATGGCACGCATGTCTACTAACGTTTCAAAATTCATCAACTGTAGCTTAGGCAGCTTAAACCAAACAAAATTCGTTTCTCATAAGTATTACTAATAAATTCCCTTCCTATTTATTCTATCCTTGTTCGTCCACTGCTAGTAGTAAACATTCAAGCATGTTCCCGTTATCCGTGTGAGGATGTCTTATTGCTTGAAAAGGTTCAGCGCACGAGTACCAAGCGAGCGAGATACCGTAGATACGGGAAATACTAGATTAGTCTTAGAAGTTCGAATCTGTTTAACCTAGAGCCTTGAAAGATGAGAGGAGACATTATCCTCGCTTACAAAATATTATCTGACTTCAAACAACCCTGCCGATCTGTCCTACTCAGAACTGAACGCGCAAGGCAAAACAGAATGGTTTCTGTCTCCAGCATCGACGCCACTCTCCGCTTTGTCCGGCCTTGTTCTTTTGCACTTCATATGGTACCTCCATGAATGAACCTGCCAGAAGTGGTCGTTTCAGTTGCGACTCTTGAGTGGTCCAAGACGGAATGGGACAGATGACCAAGAGAAACCTCAAATATTTTCAGTCCTTTGCTCTGCCAGCCAATTTCCGATAAAAATTGATGATCAATATAGAAAAATTATGCAAACGGTACGGCCGGCGGGTTGTGTTGTATCTGTCTGATTGCTTTCTGCTAAGTGTCGGTCTGTTTGTGTCCTGTTGGCAAGTGCTGTGTTGGCATGCTCGTGAGCACCTGGTTTAGACAACTACACTCTTGCAAAGTGTCATTTTTAAATTGCGTCAGTTCCTTTATCAACAGTGTGCTTATGTTTCTGTTGGACGCCTCCGCGAGGGCCCTCCGCAACCAAAACTATCCATGGCCAAAGTTCCATTTCCTTACTCCAAAATCCCAGATAGCCCATAGACTGAGCAAGTGGAGGAACATCATGAATGACTTCAAAAATATTACTACGATTTATCGCACGACTTCACTGGCTTTGCTGGTTTCCTGAGAAGCTGGAAGTATAAAGCTTGTCTATTATCTTTGCCCCAAGGTGCTCCGGTACGAACCAACGACACAGGCTGTGTGGTTTCACGGCAGATTCAATCTCGATTTGACGGTCCTATTGTTGTCCAGCTGCTTTGATCAAGTGAACAGCTGAGACGATGAGATTATGTGAGATATGTTGGGGGTTGAAGCGGCTAACAGAGGTCGAGCGCCTAAATAGGTCATAACGCTTTGTTTTGTGACAATAGAAAAACAGAAGGGAGGACTGTTAGAAGAATGAAAATATCAGAGAAAAGAAGAAAGAGAAGGAAAATGGCACCAATGGAGGTTTACGTGTCTATATGTACCCGACTACCAGCGGGCATCTTTGGATAATCTAGTCATCTTGTTATTTCTTGAACACATCGACTGATGATGTCAGGACAGTTGCCGCCGGTAGTGCAGTCCACGTTAAACAGACTCGTGCTATAAAACTATGCCGTCTACACAAGTGGCTGGTACGTGTCATAAAAATCTCATCATTTTGGCTACTAAGACTCACTGTCGACGGCCATGGTGTGGTTCGTTTCGAGAAGCTTCAGGGCGCCTACGATTTTACGTTCGTGTGAGGTAGCCTGTCGAACGCCTGTATGCCAGAACAGATAGTTACATACGACACAGAAAGTAGAACATCGATCCTTCCAGTGGTGTTCCTCTGAATAGCCTGTAGAGCAGTAACGTTCGTCTTCCAGTACGACGCACATGCCTGAATGTTCAGTTCTATGTTGATTGCTGGGAAACTTCCGAGAACCCTGCTGAGTTTTGCTAGCCTGCTACTGGATTTGATCAATACGAGCATTTTGTTACAACTAGGGCAGAGGTCTAATGCGCCGACGATACTTAGGTCACATTCCTGGCGGACCTTGGCAACGGTGGCGCACCTGTTGTGGCGTGTCCTATTACTGAAATTACAAATACGGATAGTCTTTAAATTGGCTGTGCCGAAGGACGGTCGATTTTATAGAGACCATTGACGCATCCAGGTTTCCTTGGAAGTTTTCTGCGTCCCCGACGCTGCATAAGACACCTCAACTCTTTGTGTTATCAACATACGCCATGACTGGGGGATTACTTGCATCCGGAATGTCGTTGGCGCACAGTAGGAATATCATGGTGCCCAGTATACGGTAGTGTGGCACGCCAATTGTGGTGCTGAATGACCTGGAGAGCTCGCCACTTATTTTAACTCTGTATGCGCGATGGGATGGTTATTGTTCGAGCAATAAACAAACTTCGTTGCATAGGTCTAGCTTGTTCAAGGTGCATAGCAGTATGTTGATACAGACTTCATCGAACGCTTTCGTGTAATCGAAGAACACCGCGTCGACCCGGAGGCGTTCATCGGCAGCACTTGTCTGCGAATCAGCGCCAACCGGTACGTTGTCATGCATTTGTGACCATCTATGACGCCATGCTGTTCTGCCTCCAACAGTAAGTGAATATTTAAGCGGTCCCTTACAAAATCGTCTGCTATACTCTCCATTAATTTTGACGTGCATGGTAAGGAGTCAATCAATCTAAAGCCACTGGCGTTCGTTTCATTTCAGCTTTCGTAGATAGAAGAGATGACATCGAAATTTCATGTGGCCGAAATACAATAAGTGGGATATGAGTGTCACAAGAAACAACCATGAGGCTGCGTAACTCATCCGCGCATTCCTCCAGTATGATTGGAGGTCTCCCATCACAATTCGGCAGCATGTCAACGCACAGCGAGAGTAACTTGAAGCGTACATTAGTCGGGGTGAAATTAAGGACGATTAGGAACGGAAACTGGGGTGCATTGTTCCGTCTCGGCTGAGGTGCTGAAAAAGTGTTACTATTGAACACATCAAACCTCAGGCAGAGTGACTTGATGGTCCTACGAAAGATGATATAACAGCTTTTGAGCTGGTCGGGGAAGCAGTTTGCACGAAGAATCTTTAAGGAAAATCAACTATAGATTTTCCTAGGAATATTTGGTGAGCCCTGTGATAGGCGCATGCGTCGGAAGTGTATTTACTATGACAACACATATATGCCAGTTGTGCAACGCCACACCCTTTGAAAACAAACACATTCTATATTGATTCGTTCGCCAACGATTCGGGTTTACACCGAGTTACGTGCAATCTGCTGATTAAATAAATGCCCTTCAAAGTATCCAGCGACAGAGAAGATAATGCAGCTATTAATAAGAAGGCGTTCGTAATAACTGGATTTTATACAGCGCTAACTGAATCAATGTACATGAAAACTGAACCTCTCATCTCATGAATTGAACGAATAATGTGCTCTTACAACAAATTCGACAACTAGGCACCGCTAAGTAATGAGGGACGATGAAACGGAACGGAGCTCACTCGAACAAACGGTCACCGGTTGGGTCGAAGTAAGGCAGCTGTTTGCGCATCGGGAATTGATCAGAATTGTGAGCCACTCAAGAAAAAATATAGAAAGGAAATGTCTAATTTTGACATTAAGAAATTCACACGGCTCATACTGAATAAGAGTAAGGGAAACGGTTGCAGTAGCTGATTTAAGAATGAAGATGATTAATGTAGTTTATTTTTGAGGAAAATAATGAAAAACAGGGCCGCCTCTCAACGGTAATCAAACGAAGCACGGCAATCTCAAAAGTGACGCAAAAGACCACAACAATAGCAACATTCCACAAAACCTCCTCTCTTGCATTAGATGTTCTACTGAGGGTTTGGTTCAATACGAATTACAGGTGAGCCATAAAGTGCGCAACGAGGCTGAACTAGTTATCGTGTTGTTCAGATATTACTGTGTGTTCTACATCTGCATTGCAAAACTTGCCTGGTGATATCCAGCTGGTTTGAAACGAGCGTACCCCCACCTTTCGAATTTAGCTTATCAGTAGTTGTACCAAGCTGTCACTAGGGAGCTTGAAATGGTGACATTACATATTAGGCAGAAAGTGGCTGTGGTGTGGTATCTTGCAACCAATGGCGCATTAACCTCAAGCTTGTCCATCGTATGGGGCCCGGCGGTCAACACCATGTCTAGACTGGATGGTCCGTGACTTCTTCTCATTCTCGTAGGTTGGTTGACTTGCTCGAACGGTCCCACTTCCCTCAAGAGATTGTAAACCTCAGTGTCCGCAGTAGTGGAAGTCAACCAACTGAAGATACTTGCATACGAGAGGTCAAAACCACCCCGAATGATGGCGCGACATCCATGGGCTGCGATGGTCCGTCTAATGGTGCTGTGCACTCTTTTATCCCTTCCTCGGACTGCAGAAGGAACATAATGAATAACGCCGGCAATGACCTATGATACGTGAGATGTTCCGACATTCATCAACAGGGATTTATCAATTGAAAGCAGAGTCGAATCTTTGTATAGAGCTGCACGTAATTGAACACTGACATAAACTTCTATCTCCTCCGCCGCTGTCTAAATGCCCAGTACGAATGATTGAGTAGCCAGAGTGATCTATCCCCTCGTCTGATAAGTCAGATTTGAACCACGTCTTCACTACACCTATGATATTAGGCTTCATTGAGTTGACAAGCAGTCTCAATTCCTGCACCTTGTTTTCTGAAGAACGTTAGTGAACATACACCACCGGAGAGATGTGTGTACCTGCGTAATCTTACCTAAGGTAGTGTTTGCCTTCAGATAGGTGTTGGGTACCACCTGGGCTAAACCAATTTCTTCAAAGTCGGCTGAACCAGATGTCTGACTATGAAGATGGTGACCCCTGGTATCTTGATCGCCGTGGACACAAGCGGTTGTAGAAGGTATACCAGTAACAGATTTTTCACATTCGGACCTTGATCTACCTGTATGGTGTCGGAGTTCAGATGAGAAATCGTTTTTCAAAGTATACCACCTCTGGGGTACAGTGGATGACTCACTTCCTTTGAAGAGAGCAATTTGCAACAGTTTGATGGCTGAGATGGAACTCAAGCTTGCTGGGCGCGAAAGGCGTTCAACAGACCATGCTCCGCATTTACCTAAGATCAGGTTTTGATTTGCCCGGTATAAATTTTCACTGGTTAAAGTTGTGCTTGTGTACAAACAAATTACAAGTTTGGTTGTGCTGGGGATCCCTGTAGTTGCAACATGTGGTTCGTCGGGTCGCCCAAAGAAAGTCAGGTTTCGTTTTCAGGCAAGAATTATTGGGTCTGGGCAAGTAAGATGTTATTAAGAGAACCCTCATCAGTGTCTTCTATATGAGGAAGTGTGACACTGATTGGTCGGAAGCATCAGTCTTTGCGGCACTTGCAAAGACCGAATAATGTGGCCCTATCTTCCGCCCTTAGCATCAGCAGACCGTGAAGAAACCTCCGTTACATCAGACAGCCCGCTTCCTTTTAGTAGAGCAACGTGCTTTTGATTTCTGCAGCGTCATAGATAATGAGCTTGTACCTAACAAACTCAGAACGCTGATTACGTCAGGGCGTTTTTTCCTTACGATTAGAGTTAGAGAAAAGTCGTGATTCCGACAGCCGGTAAACGGCTCGGAGCTTTCCTGGTCCATGCTGACGGATGGTTGGGACGCGTCAGCGCGTTGAGGCACAGTCACACCGCGTTTACCATGCTTCCGCCTGGAATGTTCTGCTTAAGCAAGTTTACTGGTCAGGCAGGAGGAGGGCTTCGGTTGTGTGTAGATACGTTATGGTCTGTTGGAATTGGTGTATCAGGGGTGCAAGTTGTAGAGTGTGAGAAGATGAATAAATTATCCGTTCTGTCTACGTCCTGGGTGACATTATCCTTGGGAATGTTTCGTCGGTAAGTCACACAACAATATCTGAGGGTCAGTGTAGTTGTGTCTCGGAGCCTTTAATGCAAGTTTGTGGTAAACTTGGGATTGCACTTGCAGTGAGTCTAATGGATGCATAAGTCATAGGCCATTATGTTGTTGCACGGGCCTACTACAGCAAACGTGGGCAGATGGATAAACGGCACGCTCCATGCTAGCTAATTAAGCTGTAGAGCCTGTAAGGCTTATATGAATAACAAGACGGATAGAACATGCCATGCTTGCTGTCCGGTGGTTCTGTGTGATGCCATAAGTTATCCTAGTGCGGACGTGTGCTAACTTAACGGTTCCCAGTTATACACAAAAAATGCCAAAGATGTAAAATAAGGATAACTGAGAGAGCCAACGTATATTACACGGTAATTACAACAGACTCCGATCAGCGCTAAAAGACGATGCTATGCGGAAGAAGCTACAGAGGGCCAAAACCATCCTTTCGGTGCACGAGCGGGCCGGAAGTGTGTATAAAACCGCTGACGCGCATAGGCTGACAACCATGCAAACAAACAAACGCGGTTGCATGTAGCAAGCGGACGACAGGCAAAAATTCTTAAGATCAGTTGAACAATGTGAACTAGGATTTTGAAATGAACTTCGCACGTCGCTCGGCAGGCAGACTGAAGTTATCCTCAAGTTAAATACACCCCACCTCTAGATGTATGTCAAGAATTCAGCTGTTCGATCTACGCAAAGATCGACTGTGGCCAGTCACCTCTGGCCTGGTCATGCCGCACCACCTTGCCGTTGGTACTGCGCTTTGCAGATGCCGCGGACGGAAGATCACTAATGACAAATATTCTTAGCGAGCTCCTATTCGAGTGTCCTCACCAACTCTATCGAGATTAGTGTGGTTTTCGCCAATAGCATACGTGGGTTGTTGCTATGGATGGAATACTAGTAGCAACAGCGTCATGATGAATTTTGTACGGCAGAAGTAACTCAAGAGTTTTGAAGCATTTTACGACATCAGTAGCGCTTTACGTGAGCAGTTTCTCGTAACGAGGTCGCTATATTCTCCAGTCCCCAAAAGCTGACATCAAAAACGGGCAAGATGACTGGATCCGGGTGACTTGGGCCTCCAACCTAAAACCCGTGGATAAATCGTTGAGACAGTATATATCCTGTGGAAGATCGCTTCCGCTGAGCACAAGAGTTGTCGCATTTATACCTATGTATATATGTACATATATCTTCTCTTACCCTCTCACATTTATGTAATAGGATACATCCACCTCCCCCAATGTTCTCGGGCTACTTCACTATACTCGATCTCTAGTCCGTCTGCATTGAACTTAACTGGTGTTTGTTGATTCACACCTAACACGAACATACTAGGAACCTCTGTTTCACTGTCAGGAACGAGTTTCATGAAGCACGTGTTGGTCGGGGCTAAACATGAAACTGAATCAGCGACCCCATATGTGTGCCATGCGTACTACCTTGCAGAGGACATGCTGACAGCAGCAGATACATAGTATTAGACGTATGCGTCAGTACGTACAGATAGGACGCATGCGATAGGAAGTATCGTTGGACAATGATGGGTATGGATGCACGTCTTCAGTTTACAAGCTGAAGAGATCTCACGTATGTGTAACTTCTCATAAGTAGAAGGAGCCGTTCTGTAGGTGTACACCTCACAAGACACTCTTTTACCCTGTCGTCGAGAGATCGCGAGAATATGCGTCACGTTGAAATAAGGAAACCAGAAGACGAAGAGTTGAAGGCCTCGGGCTTACCGACGCAATAGTATGGACATTCCGGCCCTCGGCCGTCATTTATCCTATGAATTGCTGATTCGGCGGGCGATTAGGATTTGAAGATATGTGCTGCCCGTTTTGGTTTTCGGTTCTGCCGAAGTGTAATAGTTAACTACAGGCTAACCGTACACTGCACTATCAGTGTCGCGTAGCATCTCATTCAAGTACTGCCATAACTTGCTCCCTATCTCCTGGCTACAGATACAAGCCTTTGGTGCAAATTGGTAAAACGATCCATTCACAGCTTGTGCACCAAGTTTGTCCGCGTGAAGAACCATGCGCTACAATGCTTTGGCTTTATTACATGGTTTCATACTTCGTGTCTTGGTGTTCCCCAGAGTTGTACCACGCACTTGGCGCAGCCAATCTAGAATGAATTCAACTAAACTGCAATAACTCTCGTTCCTCTGGGAAAATATTTGGCGGTCAAGCAGGCACCACGGGCACTGAGATAGCCGCAGCTAGCGGGTCAATCTGTAATTCATAACATCGCCGCTAACGGCAGCGAGCACCACCCTACTCAGGGTGTGACAACATCAAGTGAACGCAAGCCAATGCTCAAAAAAGACCGTATGCGTCAGGGGTAGACAGTGCCCAGGAAACCCCACTTTCAACAGACATGCCTGTCAGAAAAACAAAACATTCTGTTGCCCGATCAGGCTGCTTTATAGTGCAGGACCTTCCGGACTGCCCCGACTCGTTTTTCCATCATTGCGACGAACACGACCGCAAAATTTGGCTCGCTTCCTGTGTTCAAATGCAAATCATACCCCGATATCTTATCTCCACCACCCGTCCCTCAAGGAAGCCTGACTCACCGCATGTTAATAAAACCGATGTTGGCACGGGTTTCACTTACACGTTCCTCGGAAACCGAGGAGGTTCCCTAACAACCTTTAAACCACACCACGTTGGCGGCGCTCCAATTTATCCTGAAATACCTTGGACCGAGCGAAAACGCGGATAGCAAATAACGAAAAATGCGGTGCCTGTTGATCGTTCTCGCAACGTGATTATAAGAAATGTGCCTGATATATGCGGGGACAACACAGCGCACGATTTCTTGCGTCTGCCTTAAAACTTGAAAATGTTCTTCTGCAGAACATAATGCGCATCCCGCGAACTAGCGCAACCCCAGCTGATTCCCTACCACGGCTCTTGAAAATCACCGTGACTGTCCCCAAGGAAGCTGCGTACATACTCGAGCATTTTCGCCACGAGCACCATAGAATCCCAAGTAGCATAAACCTCCACCCCGACCGCTCCAAAGATGAAGGCGAGAAGTTGCGAGCTGACTATCTGGCACGAGCTACTCGGTTAATCATTCACTTACTTGAGCTGAAATATCAAAAACTCCACCAGCCGGCTCAGTCATAGTCAGAAACAACCCCGCCGATGTGCCCAGCATTTCCGCAGACAGGCGGTCCACTACTGGCTCCAACAACCTGCACTCATTCAGAGTAACTTCTGTCAAACTTGCTTATACCAACGTTCAAAGTCTGATCAGCAAACTTGGTGAAATCCGTGTGCTTTGCCTCGCTGGTGACAACTTTATTGTCGGAATTAATAAATCGTGGCTCCCGCATAACCATCTTGATCCTGAGCTCGATATAACAGACATGCTGCTTCTTCGGAATGATAGAACAATAGGCAGAGGAGGTAGTGTTGCCCTGTCTCACCCAATACTCACAGCTGTCCTGGAATCTGCCTGGTGCTCCATTGCACCATCCAACTCTGATAGATTGTTAGCTGGCGTAGTATATCGGCCTCCCTGCTCTTACTCTGACCGCGGTGAGGCAATCTTGTCCGGACTCGCCTGTATCCCCTCCCTAGGATACTCACATATCTTAACAATAAGAGACTTTAATCTGCCACAAATTGGCTTCCAATCATATTCGTACAAAGGTCTCGCTGGTGCAATGCCTACAACATTTCTAGCTTCAGTTCCAGCTGCTGGCCTTATGGAGCATGTGACCGACTGTACAAGATGGCGCGCTGGCTACGCGTCTTCCTGTCTGGATTACATCTTCACCAATGAGGAGGTAACCGTAGACAACTTAACCATGGATGACCTGTTCAGTTTAAGCGATCACGCTGTGATAACCTTTGAATTCATTTGTAGTGCTGAGCTTACGCCCAAAGCAAACGTTTCAAAAAGAATGTTCCGAAGAATTAGTGTGGATGCACTCGAACGTAATCTGGCTAATGCTTCGTGGGATAAGTTCAACTCATCACAGTCTGTTGGGGATATGTGTGACCATTTCACCGACACCATTTGCGAAGCGATAGATTGCTCAACACTATTCTACTCTACAATCCGCCGGAAACCGCAACAGCAATTGCGGTCCCGAACGTTGAAAATCATCCTCACTAAACGTCTAGCATGGGCTCGGTACAGGACGTCATGGGATCAAGATGATCGTAATCTATATGCACAACTTCGAAACCGATGTACCAAACTAGTCAGGAAAGGTCGATTAGATTTCCAGCGACGTTTAACTCAGCGATTAGTCAGTGGTCCTAAAAGCTTTTACAAATTTGTCTCAAAAACTCGTAAAGCCAAAGCCGGCGTTCCACAGCTGGTCTGCCCTGCAAGGGCTTACTTGCTCAGATGGTGAAGATTCTGAAGTTCTGGCCGAATTCTACAGTGCTGTGTTTACTAACGGCATGCCTAACTGTTCTGTGGCAGAGAGTTGGCACTTCCGGAGAAATCGCCACAGTAGATACCACAGCGGATGCTGTGCTAATGGAACTGCAGGGGACCAAACCCACATCTCCCGAGCCAGACTGTACATCTCCTCTAGTCCTTGTCCATGGAACTGCACAGTTAGCTGTCCCGCTAGACATCCTGTTAACACAGTCAGTTGCTGCAGGAATAGTACCCGAATGTTGGAAATCGGAGAATATCACTCCCATATTCAAAGGTGACAGCGCAATCAGCCTTGTAACTATCGGCCGATTACCTTCCTATAGTGTGTATCCAAAGTCCTTGAAGCGTCGGTCCATGACGCATGATCTAAGCATCCTTTGACACAAATTTTGATCTGCAGTGAGCAACACGGCTTCCTACACGGCCGCTCACATACTACAAACTTGTTGCTATCTGTAGACCAGTGGACCACTGCCGCTGACAGAGGAGAGGGGGTAGATGTTATTTACCTTGGTTTTACCGAGGTTATTGACCGAGTGACTCACTCTGTTTTACTCGGCAAGCTTCATTGTTGTGGTGTCAAGGGCGGCCTTCTCCGCTGGTTGAAATCCTATTCATCAAACCATTACTACTGTTTGCGGGTGGGTACCTCCGTATCTTTTGCCAGATTCAGCCCCAGCGGAGTCCCGTATGGCTCCACCCTGGAGCCACTACTCTTCTCTATCTCCAACAACGATCTGCCAACTGAAGTATCTTCTACACTGCTACTGTTTGCCGATGATATCGAAATCTGGCGTATTGTGACAGCTTTGAGGTCAGCGTTCTGCAAGCTGATATTAGTGCAATTTATAAATGGTCTGAATCAAACTCCATCGAGTTCAATACCAGCGAGTGCAAAGTTATGCATATCAGGCATAAGTACAAATTTCCCTTACTCCCTCGGCGGAGTACCGCTCCAAGTAGCGGACAGAGAAAAAGACCTCGGCACTGTTGTGACACACAACCTCTCGAGCTCTCCTAATATTGAGGCCAGCGCCAAGAAAACCAGTGGCGTACTAGCGCTTCTGAAGCGTTTGTTTGGAAAAGTTGAGCGATCATGTTTCAATAACCTGTACAAAAGTTTCATTCGTCCTCACCTCGGGCAGAGAACCCTTGTTTGACCTCTTCACTTACAAAAGGACGAACTAATTCTTAAAACTGTTCAGAGGCGTGTGACAAAAGCAGTCCGTGGTTTGAGAGCAAAACCCTATGCTGAAAGGCTTCACAAGCTGACTCTCTTCTTGCTGGAATACCGCAGACAGAGAAAGTGACCTAACATTAGCGTACGTGATTATAAAGACTCCTAACTATCCATGCATATCCCTGCTCACTCGTGCGGATACCAGCTCACTCAGAGGGCATTTCTTGAAAATAAAATGTTAGTACAGCAGACCTGAGCTAAGGCACAGTTTTTTTCGGGTCGGATCTAAAAGCCTGTGACTCCATACTAGAACATATCGTGACTGCCACGATAGTCGCTGCATTCAAATTTCGCCTGGATCGCCACTTTAACAATTAGTCTGTGCCCCAACATACTCTCCTGCATACAGCCACGTATGTATGTTCGTTTGTTGAAAGGCTTATACCTGATTATGTATGTTTACCCAGCTATAGAATTGCGAGTTTAGTGACAATAGGTGTGCATTCATTTGTTATTCGTTTGTCTATTTTTACCCCATTTTAGCCTTTTGATACAACCAGGTAAAGTTGCGACGTGTAATTAAACCTCTGGTACAGAGATTAGTCGCCCGGAGAAACGAAACCATCAAAAGCCGTGACTTTATACTCCCGTCCATCACCAATGGAACCATTGAACCATTCAATTAATATCACTGAAATCGCAATTCGACCGCTTTCCGTCAAGGTCACTTGGTTGTGCGATTATGTGTTCTCCGTGGTCTGCACCTAGTTTCCTCCCTTCCTTTCGCTAAATATCTAAGAGATTATTACTATTTACCCGTAAATGAGCGCTAGACATAAACTGCAAAAACATACTCGATCTGATGACTTCTTCGCCGTTGTCGTTAGGTTTTTAGAGGATGATTCTTCCGAAACCATTGAAGTTCCGGTAAGCTTCAGGATTCATCATGATGAAATGTGTACATTTTATATTTACTTGTGTTACCTAACCATTTTACTTTCGGGGAAGTCTGTCAACCTAATTTCTTAACTACTACGAGTTGATTTTGCTTAGCTACGCCCTTCTCAATATCAGCAATATGGGTTGTTTTGTGGCATCTCTTGAATCGCAAACCATTTCTACTCTGGATTACGAATGATGTCTGAAAACAAAATAAGATGATATTCTTCGAGTTTAAAGTATACGGAGTATGACGAAGTTGAATTAGTTATAAGTAAACTTTGTGACTTGTCTTGTGTAACTCGTGGATATGCGACGGAAGTCGGAAGTGGCGTCATTTGAAGATGTAGTACCACGAGTTCTTCAGCGATGTGTCAAAATACAGAAGAAGCAAATTCAATGTTTGGGCCAAGTTCAAGGCTGCCTTTGGTAACCAGAACAGAGTTAGTGGAAACAATGTGACAAGTGCTCTAGAGCACTGACCTACGAAGCCGCGTCGAAAACTCAAAACTTGCATGTTTGACTCTTTTAGATGGTGTGGGCAGACGCGAAATTTATGAGCTCCCAGCATGGCTGCATAGTTCAGCTTGCAGAGCACTTTCCGCGTTTAAGCGTGATTTTTCTATTACCGGGCCGAATCCAACGGGAGTAAAAAATTTCAATGGGTGACAGTCAAAAGCCACGGCTTTTGATGGTTCCGTTTCTCCGGGCGAAGAATCTCTGTACCAGAGGGGTATAGTTGCACGCCGCAACTTTCTTGGTTGTATCAAGGGCTACAACGGGGAATAAATAGATAAACAAACAAGTTAATAAATGCACTCCTACTATGGTTAAACAATCAATTCCGTGGCTAGGTGCACATTCGTATAAGGTATGAACTATTCGACAGACGACCATACATACGTGGCTGTGTACAGAATAGTATGCTGGGATTTGGATTAAGTGTTGGAGTAGCGTTCCAGACGAAATTTGAACGCAGCGACTGTCGTGGCGTTCACGATATGTTCTGGCATGGAGTTCCAGGCTTTGCATACCCGAACCGAGAAGAAACTGTGCCTTAGCTCGAGTCTGCTGTACTGGCACTTTGTTTTTAATGAATGTCCTCTGAGTGAGCTAGTATTCGCACACGTGATCATGGATCTGCACGGATGGTTAGGGGTCTTCATAATCATGAACGCCAAAATTAGGTCACCTCTGTCTGTGGTATTCCAGAGAGAACAGGTTAAGCTCGCGAAGCCGCTCGGTGTAGGGCTTCGTAACCAACCCACGGACTGCTTTTGTCGC
>JTDE01005945.1:0-18170 GCA_014338405.1 Paragonimus skrjabini miyazakii
TTGGTCATCAGAATTTGTTATATAAGGATATTTTTTAGACAGACGTGAACGCAGATAAAATGTAAGCAGACTGTACGGTACAAAAGGTGTCAAAAATAACAATTATATGAGAAACTTCGAATTAAATATCCACGCAGTAATTACTTGCCCTTTTCGAATCGCGCGCTTTCAGAATGCATCCTACGGCCGATCGTCACTGTAAAACAGTTTCTAGGGCAGTTTAAGTGATTACTAGCATATTAAGAAAAGAATGGCTCCGGGGACTCAGTCTGTATTTCAGCGGTTTGTTCACGGGTTCGAGGTTGGGGGCCCCAGTCACCCGGATCCATTCAGTCTGTCCGTTCCGATGTCAGCGGTTTTCTGTTGACCTAGAAGGCAGTCATTGAAAACAGGGTGTAGCACCGCTCTTGGGGGTTACAGGAAATACCGAGAACAGAGTTAAATACTAATCTAGCAAAGCAGTAAAATACTAATCTAACAACTTCTTGGGTAAGTGATAATCTAATAACGCTTCTAAGCGGTCCCTAGTAAAACAACTAACATCCTCCAATGAAAGGTCGTTCCAGTGGTTGATGACCCTATAAGAGAAGAACTGTTGCCTAAGGAAGGCTCGGGGTCGAAGCCTATAGAGCTTCTTGTCGTGACCTCTTCGACTGTTATCAACGGCTGTGGTGATGAACTGGTGCACGAGTCCTGTGCTGAAAGAATAGTGCGTGAGGAGTAAGTCACCGCAGAGTCTTCGAAATTCAAGTGGATAAAGATCAGGAATTTCAAGAAGAGACTCGTAAGAGAAATGCCGCAAGCTAGTAGCCATTTTGGTGGCTACACGCTGGACACGCTCGATGGCGAGTATGTCCTTCTTCAAGCCGGTGTATACGATCTGATTTGCGTACTCGAGCAATCGTCTTATACAGACCCCGTGAAGCAATTGAAAAGCATGTCTGTCTATTCGAGGGAAGGCTGTTTTTATCATCTCAAGAGTTCCAAATCCCTTTCTGGCTGCCATCTGGTGGTGATAAACTGGTCAACAGCCAAACCTCTAGGTCTTTTTTAGGTCAACTTTCGCAATATTTATTACACTGTGTGCACCATGCATCACGAAGAGGTTCCCCGAGTCTCCTCCAAGCGACATATGTACACACTTACTGTCGTTTAGAGAGAGACTGCAGTCTTCTGACCAGCTCTTAATACAGCCGAGGTCAATTTGCAACGCACTGGAATCAAAAGCATTCCAGATTTTCAAACCGTCAGCATAAAGGAGGGTATTGCTAGAAATATGTTCGGGAGGTTCATTGATGTATACTGGAAAAAACAACGGACCGAACACGGATTCTTGAGGAACTCCAGCGGAGATCGGGGAAGGAGAAGAAAGGTCCGGTCCGGTTTTTATCCTAAAAGCTATGTTATCAAGAAAGGATGTAATCCAGCGAAGAACCTCTCGTTGGATCCCATAGGTTTCTAGCTTATGTACAAGAGGACCGTGTGGGACACGATCAAATGTCTTAGCAAATCGAAAACGATCGCATCCGAAAACTGGAGATGCCGGGGTTCGAACCTGGGGCCTTTCACATGTAAAGCAAACGCTCTACCACTGAACATCCTTGCAGCCGTCCATGTTAACCGCTACTGGCTGCTATAGTGAAGGTCTGCTTTACAAGACCTGGTTTGAATTAAGTTCAGATCGAGGCTCGCACAATCCAGTCCTTAACCTGGTGACCAGGATAACAATCGCTCGCTTAACAGGCTCAATAGCGAATATATTTTCCTTCAAACCGGGCTACACATCTTGATTAACGGATTCGAATAAGGACCTTATATAAAATTCCTGTCTCAAAATGCTCCCGGTTATGCTTCCTCAGTGCGCTTAATCATAAAATAATCGTGAATCCCATTTTGCGGCCCTCCCGCAATGATACACGAACGATGGGCCAGCTAGCATCTGGGTATATAGATCTTGCTCCATATCAATTTCCGTGGTATCTGCACGTCCGAGGGCACTACGAATCACGAGCGCATTGTCAGAGTCCTAACCGAGCGACTTGTGTGCACACCTGTTGCCTTGTAGAGGGTGGCGCCGATCATCAGGCCACAGTTTAGTCGCTCCTAGTTCGGCCTGTAGTACAGTGGATTCACCGGCATTCTGGTATTTCAAATTGCCAGCACGGAAAAGTGCGCTACTGGAAGTATTCCTCGAAAGGTCGTCGATGTAAGTAAAAGATAATCGAGAAACAGTCGATGATCCTCAGAGAACTCCAGCAAAAATCAAAGACACAGGTGACAAGTAAATATCAAAGTAAATTTGGTGTGAAATGCAGTGCAAACTCAACGTGGTAGGGAATTACAAATTCATCTATATCTCCTGAACCACGTAAAACTGAGCGTTTTTACAACAGAGAATTAAGTATTTCACAAAGAAACTATCGATGGAAGCATTTTAACAACACAAAATCGACTAAGGTCTACATGATACTGCGGTTGCTTGGGGCAAACTCCGGTCTGCCTGCTGTAAGATGTATACAATTTTTCCAAAAATCTTAGTTCACATTGTACATATGGTCGTTAGGATCTACGTCCGCCGTCCGCTTGCAGCGTGCCATGGCGTTTGGCCGTTTGCATGCTTGTCGATCTGTGCGCGAGAACGGCGCCACACACACTTTCGGTTGCTCGCACTGTCGACGGTTGGATCTTTAATCTCTTTAGCTGCTCTCGTGCATCGGTGTCGTTAAGTATTAGTTAAGACCTATTGCACTTGTCATATAGTAAACATTCGGTCTCTCAGTTATTCGTATTCCCAATTCGCGTTCAGTACCTTTTGCGTAGCATTTATTTAATGCGCGCTTGCGCTAATTTTGATCTTGTGAGTCATTTTATGAAGCGTGGCTGCATACTCTAATTGGATGCTTCTTAGTGCTATATGGGCCGCGGCCAGAATACGCCAGCCCCGATTTCTTTGTACCAATGCATCTTGAATCACTGACATTCTTTAGCTCATGAGGAGCATTTGCGCGATCGGTCAGAGACTTTGGCTGTACATCTGATGGTGTCGAATTGTATTTCACCATTGTACTATACTTCCGGCATTCCGCACCGCTTTAACTGTGCTATATATTTGTTTCCTAATAGTAATCCCTTTACTTGCTGGTCTTCGTCGTTTAGTTCTTATTCATCCAGCTTCGCACACTGTCCACCTCGTGTTCATTTGTTTTATTCTTTCCACGTGACCATTACAACGGAGACTGCTAGTCGTTCATTTGGACATTGTTGTTTGGCCTGTAGTTGAATTCGTGAACTCAAACGTGATTGATTTGGGTTTATTTAGTTGATGCGTGTAATCGGTAGAACGTGAATATCTCCGTTATCTTTTAATTAAAAAATAATTCGTAGCCATTAAAGTTGTTGAAAAGTTGTGATATGTTGCAGAATCAAAAATCTCAAAAATCGGTTCCCTAGAGATTTCTTCGTTTCAGTCTTCCGAAGACGTGAACAAGAAATGAGCGGTTGTTTAATGTCATAGGGATTAATGTAAAAATAACGCAGAGTCGCGTTCTACGTTACTTCGGAAATACAAAGTTAAAATATAATGAAAATCGACGTCATAGACGTGGAAACACATGCTTTTATTTAAATTTCGATATGATTAAGCGGGAAAGCGTGATTATAATTTCCACAATCAAACTGTTGTTGAAACATGAGTACTAAGCTTTTTATAATACTACAAATGTGAGAGATGCCCATAACCTAATTCAACGTAGGACAATTCACCACTCGTTGGCACTACTGTTGTTAACTTTTCCTTGGAATCAGGATGTATGCTGTAATGGAAACAAGGTGAACTACTGAAAGAACACTCCCAGCAATTCGCCGGGATGGTGCTTCAAGGCCGAAGTGAGTTGAAAACGGCCATTTAGGGACGAAAAGAGATTTTTTAAATTTTTCATGAAATATTAAAACGCATTTAGCGGGACAAATACACATATCTTATGGAGTATAATGAAAGCGTTGCGATGAGAAAAAACAGCTATACGTAAAAATTGTCCATAGCTGCACTTTTGTTGGGAAAAATGTGTTGACATTTTTTTCAACAAAAGCATCATGTTGGCTTTCCTCATCGACTGTACGTCCTGAAAATGCTTCCATCAAAATTTTCGTGGTAGAATACATAACCTGTTTAACAGAAACTCTCAATTCAGCGTGGTTTTGTAGATATGATTGAATTTGTGATCCTCGACAACGTTGCGTTTACATTGCATTATACACGAAATATCAGAGTAATTCCTAATTAAAGCTATGCCGCCACGGTCGCTGCTTAATTATTCACCTGAATTATATGTTCAGCTTGATTCCTTTTTAATATTTCCAGTGGAAAAAGGTCTACGTTTTCACCTGGTTGTTTCTACCTACGGTATTGTGTAGACATGGATAACACGTCCCACTCTATCAGTAACAACGTGCGTATTGTTTTGTTTATTGACTATTCTTGAATTTAGCTTGCCACGCGTACGCGAGTCAGTGCTTATTTATCTGACAGATAATGACCAAATTTGATATTCATTATTTATTCGACGAAAACGTTGATTCCCACTTCCACCACTTCAGCTACAACCCTCCTATCTTCGTATCACGGACGATTATGATTCCGATGACAGTTGGTCGATGATTTCGTCGGCTACAGACTTCACTGACGGCTGCCAGTATGTCACCTCATTTTTGACCAGAACTGAAGGAGATCATTACAACTTATGCCCAACGGTCTAAATACACGTACATTCTGAATTCTCCCGATTTCTGCTTATCAACGTTGATCATAAGTTAAGTGAACTGGACAGGGGAGTTACTTGTGTGAAAGCATACTACATAATTGGGCGTTGATCAAAGCTTAAGTGAACTGGACGGGGATATTACTTGTATGAATGCTAACTATATAGTTAGGCGTTGATCATGGCTTAAGTGAACTGGATGGGGCAGTTACCACTGTGAACGCATACCACATACTTGGGCATTGGTAATGGTTGACGTCAACTAGACGAAGCAGTTGCTAATGTGAACGCATACCACATAATTAGGCGTTGATCATAGCTCAAGTGAACTGGATGGAGCAGCTACTAGTTGGAACGCATACTGCATACTCAGGAGTTGATCATAGCCCAAGTGAACTGGACGGAGCAGCTACCAGTGTGACCGCATACCACCTACTTAGGCGTTGATCACAGCTTAAGTGAATTAGATGGAGCAGCTATTAAGGTCAACATATGTGACATAATTCTCCGTTGATCATAGCTCAAGTGGACTGCACGGAGCAGTTACTAGTGTGAAGGCATACCACCTACTTAAGCGTTGATCATAGCTTAGGTGAACTGGATGGACCAGCTACTAGTTTGGACGCATACTACATACCCGGGCGTCGATCATAGGTTAAGTCAACTGGACGGAACAGTTACTGACATGAATACATGAGACATGCTTAGACGTTAATCATAGGTTAAGTCAACTGGACGGAGCAGTTACTAGCATGAATACATGTGACACGCATAAACCTTCATCACAGGTTAAGTCAACTGGAAGAAACGATTCGAGCGTTTAACTCTGTCCACCCTAATCTGTCAGTCACAGTTGAGTACGAAGGTAAGAACAGTTTGCCCTTCTTGGACATCCTGGTTAGACGCCATTCGGAAGGTTCGATCGAACGTTCTGTGTACCATAAGCCAACATGGATGGGACAATACATGAGTTTTGCTCCTGTCACATACAAAAGGTCTTTAGTACGCACACTGTTTCACAGAGCATCGAGAATATGCTCCCAAGACAGATTACGAACCGAGCAAACAGTGTTGTATGAAACGCTTCGTGCTAACAATTTCCAGAACGTTTCATTCAGATGTGGAGCAAATTTACTCCTGCGAAAAATACAACTTTGGACGTCCCCAAAAAAGATATTTACATCAAACTCCTCTTCAAAGGAGACAGTCTGTTGACCACCTTTGGTAAAACGATCAGCGCCGCGCTAAAACGGATGTATAATGCAGTAAAGCTTGTCATACCCTCACATACCACTAGGTTACCTCTACCCTCGGTCAAAAAGCAAGTCCCTATGTTTTTCAAGTCATTGCATCTATCAGTTTTCCTGCAGTTGCGGAAACACATACATTGGTAGAATAGAAAGGATGCTTGAAACCAGGGCCAAGGAGCACATCCCAAACTGGTTGAGAGTTGCAATGTCTGACCCTCCAATGAGTGACACTCAGCGAGGATGAAACGCCGCTTCATCCATTGCGAAGCACTTATCGACTACAGGTCGCAGTGTCAACACCGCATCTTCGTTTAAGATCTTTATGAACGCTGACAACTTCTCAAGTATATTGAAGCTCTGTTGATCAGCCGTCAACAGCCGGTCCTATGTGCACAAAAACAACTGACTTTCAACCTTCGTTTACCGTGGGTTGACCGTGAGTGCCAATCACGATCCAGCGTAATTTGTACTGTTGACCGTTTCATTTAAGTCTTGTTTGGTTTTGCTTTCATGTTAGTCACACGTTTACGACTTACGAGAGTGTGTGAAATGATTTCATATCGTGATTTGTGTCTTCTGACTAGTCTATTCAAATTATATAATATACTTCGACATTACTGCACGCGTTGGTTATTCCGATTCATAAGTCTTGCGCTGAGATTGGTAGCTGCTTCGTGCAGTTGACTTAAACCATGAGCAACGCTCAAGTATGCAGTATGCGTTCACATTATTTGTTACTCCCTCCAGTTGACAAACTATGATCAATGCTTTAGTATGTAGTATGCGTTCGCACTACCAACTGCTCCGTCAAGTTCACTTAAGCTATGATCAACGCCTAATTATGCAGTACTTATTCACCCCAATAGCTGATCCCTCCAGTTGACTTAAAATATGCCAAACTATGCTCCATGCTCACACACTTATAACTACTCCGTCAATTTGTCCTACCTTACGAGTTATGCCAAACCGTCCCCTATGCTAAAACTCATAGGTGGACGAGTGAAGTCACTAGGGACAGAAACACGAGGATAGAATCTTGAATTATTTATTTGGTAATTGTGGATAAATGTAAATACTACCCCCACTTTTTCCCAGCACACAATGTATCCTTCCGTTTTCATATGTTATTGGTGTTCTCCCGGATGACTGAAACCGTGTATCACATGGAGTCTTCATCATCATGTCGTTCATCGCAGGTGATACCTGCAAAAATGTGTGTACGCATATATGAAGGGACTTACTTTCTGCATTTATATCAACAGGATAGTCGCTCCAGGTGATTTTGATTCGCGCTTTCTTCGGCCCGTGTGAAAGCGTCACACTGTCAGCGGACCGGTCTAAGTCTTGTTGCACTTAAAACTGCAGTGTTCAAAGTGATCACTGGAGAAGTGCTCACACGGCACTCAGACACTGTTTCGAAAGGGAGTCGTGGAGTCCGTCCCCTCAGATGCTTTTGGACAAGGTGACCTGCGAACGTCGTCATTCTGTGAAGAATGTTCTTCACGTACCAGTCAACTTCCACAACCTCACGACGGTCGCACCCATAGGTCGTTCGTATTTCATACTCCCGTAGCAGCCACTCACTGTGGTTCCATATTTTCTAAATGGCGACGGCTAAGAAGTCTCTTGGGTGCATCCTTTTCTTCAACCGGCCGTTCGCGTTCTCCAGCCCACTATTCGTTCGACTGCCGGAGTGGACAACGTCGCCTTGAGCATGGATGGCACACTTCGGCTTGATGTACAGCCGTTCGGCTGATGATGTACAGATCACGTTTAAACTTACGGTCAACAGTGTAACAGTGCAACTTAATCTTCCTCATTTTCGGCCGCAGTCTTTCGGTGGAACAGAAAACGACTGTGGAAAGATTTTGTCTTACAACAAATGTGACGGACGAATTTTGCCCACTTACATGCTTACGTACGGCATCACGTACATGAAAGTAACACAGCGGGATGTCGCAGCCGAACACTACATGGGCTGCCCTCATTTGCGCAGCCATATTATCCATGACATGTTTTCACCGCAATCGACTCGCCCATCATTTCACGAAAAATTTCGAAAAGTCTACGTAGCGGAGCATACTTCTCACTATGAACGTACCCGTACATCACGGGTTGACCGTGTCCCATACCGTCTATCACTAGGAACTGATATAACTTCCAACTTCGAAAGTATGAGGAAATATACAATGACATACTTGTGCCTGTTTGTCCCTTGAGTTGCATCCACATTCACAACACGTGGGAAACGTCGGAATAGTTCAGTCTGCATCCGCTGGGCGAAACAGATATGCGTATATCGGTTGCCTTCATCCCTTAGAGTGCGTACCACACCTATAACACTTATCACCGACGGCACCTCATCAAGGTTCTCTAACATATAGTGATCAATCTTACGTAACAAACTCACATGACATTGCACGTTTTAACTTAAGGCGGATGTTTCCAACGTCAGCGGTTGTGATAAACTTTCCATAAACATCCGCCACGTACTGCTTGATGTCGGCAGTTGGTGTATTGTACTGGAACAGATTCCTGCACTCGTTCAATTCACCGACGGTGAGTCCACGATTCTTAGGATGGGACTCATATAGCAGACGATTGAAAGGGTGGTTGTGCTCCAATTCGAAAAAGCTCACAACCAGACACGCATCTCGTCGGACCACATGAAATCGTGATCTGCAACATGTGTCGCGGAAACTGGTTGGTTAAAACTAACAACAGTTGACCCACTAGACACGTCGCACACCCCTGCATACACACTTACGTCTTTTGTACTTCGTACAACGATAATAAATCTGCGCGGTTTTCAGGAAACCACGTCACCTTACCTTATGGTACTTCAAGGCAGTTTTCGACCTACGGCTCGTCCCACGAACATAAATAACGCCCACCTCGTCCATATACCTCTGAAGACACTCGTAAAAGTGTGAGAAGGTGCGAAGTTCGCGATCTTCAAGCATCGTCTTGAAAATAGCAATGTAATTCATTTCCTACAAATAAAAAATGAACAACTGAAAGTGAAAGAAAAAACAAATGGCAAAAGTTGAAAAGTACATTAAAAATAACCCCAGCATTCTTGTGATAGCATTTACACACGAAATCGACCACAACAACGGCCGACATACCAGTTTTCGAAAAACAATTACGAGAAGGTGGTTTTTAATTAATGGTCAGTTAAAACAAACAGACATGAGGCCATGACGCAGATTTCGACGAGTTCAATTTCTGCATCAGCTGCCAAGCCGTTAAAACGATTTATTCCAGGAAAAAATTTTCCCCAACCCGACAGCTCGGGAACTCACGTTCTACGGCTAGCATTCAAGTATCTAGTTATGTAAAACTTCCGCTTCGCTTCCAACGACGTGTATCGGAAGGGTAATATTCAACCTTTCGATCTACCTGAATCTGAACCTTCATTGGTTCGTTGGTAACCAAAACAGAGAGTACCGAACAAACTTGTTTTCGTTTGTTCATTATCACACCAAATATATAACGTTTACGTGAAGCAGTATTACAGGGTGAAACGAAGAAAGCAATCAACAAATTCTTTTGGGGTCAACCATGACATGAATATCAGAGGAAACAAATTGAGGCAGTGATAATTTTGATGGACGAACTTCATATATACTTCTGATGTGTTTGCATTTCAAGCTCCTCCCGCCTCGATCAGGCTGTTATCTCCCTATTTCCAACCCCGAACTAAAATCGCAGTTTGCCGAGTATGCCTTAGCTTGGAAACTTTTCCCATACATCTTATTTCCCGTCGTCGTTAATATTAGACGGGCAAACATACCGAAACTTTGTTCCCGTTGACGTCTGTATTTCGAAACTGAGAATCAAAAAGGTTTTTACCCTGTAAAACTGTTCTAACTCGCGTCATTATTGAAACTCAACTGGGGCGGTGATTGTCTAGTTGACCATGGTGTAGATGGTTAGCCAGGACCCCATAGCGACTGGGCGATGCGATTATACACTCAGAAATGTAGGTAAGTCACTTGAATCCATTAGCCTTAACTGGTCCGAATGTGACATTCCCGGTTCTAGGTTAATTGCCCGTAATTCTGCAAATCGGAGGGAAGGTGAGATGCCGGACTGACAGTAGGACTGGAGCCGACAAGATGTTCCACATTTGCCATCCCAGGCTAGATGGCGCGAACTGCATTTTCAGGCATGATCTACAGAAAAAATTAACAAGCATACACAGGGCCGATCGTCAAAAGCCGGCACCGCATCCACTGGCTCTGGGTAGATAGCCAAATCATAGTCAACATAAATCACATAATCTCAAGCCATGAGGGACGTGTCAACGGTGACGCCGAGTTTTATAGTGCTTGTTCCAGGAGATTTGGCACACTGTTGGTCTAACTAAGGTCTGTTGGCTCATTTTTGCTACTGCAGTGTTTGGTTTGATCGGTAGCTAAGAGTGGTCCCGCGTTTTATTGCCTCCCCACAAATTACCAGAATTAACCATCCTTATTCTTATTTCACCTGCTACCGCTTCCCATACTGTCATTCAGTTTTGTTCAGTTGCACCCGTGTATCAGTCAGTGAATTACCGAATCTGTGATTCATTATGGATTTGCATACCTGAGCACGTTTACCTGCCAATCGTTTCTACCATGCATTGGAGCGGCAATTCATTTTCATGTTTCATTCAGGCAATGATGCCTATGGAAACGACTTGATGCAGTCAAATTGGCGAGGTCGGCATGGGCCACGATCTCCTGATAAGTGGGCTGAACTGAATCGGAGCTGAAATTGAACTTTATGATGATTGCAGTAATACGGGGATGCAGTGGTTGACTTAGCTGAACCCCAGAGTTAGTTTCGACACACTAATGCTTGCACCCTGGATTAGAGCAACTAAGATGTCTCTTCAGCGCGATTGTGTACAATATTATACACGACATAATAAAACAACAATAATGCGAATTATTTTCAATGAAAATCACTACAAAACTGGCCATTAAAACACAGGTCATCAAAAACTTCTCAAAACATCACCCTTAGTTACAAAAACTCCAGTGAGGGAGATGATACGGTTCCAGTTGGATGAGGAACCAAGCAGGCAAGCGGATGGTTCGACAGTGGGTTTACTACTGTTTAAATTGTTAGCAGACATTTTATTGAGGAGAATTGAATAAGAACGGCTATGACAAAACCATCCTTGAGTGCAAAGATTACGAACTATTTGTAGATAGCATCTACCGTGCAGCTGATGAATAAGTTGGTCCAATGGAAACTTTTCTGATCTTCGGCAAAACACACAAACGTTACATTAACGAAGAACAAGAAAAAGCCAAGCAAGTGGTTATCCTTGAGTTCATTATTTTAATATCAACCTCATGAAAATCCTCAGACTAGGATGCGAAAAAGAAGCTTGAAATGAGCAGTAGAAATATATCGGCGGGTACGACGCGGCAACGAACTAGATAAGCGGAGCAAAAATAGAAACGCTTACACTGTTTCTCGAGGCGGTTAATATTTGATGTTCCAGCGAAACAAGGTCTACTCGCAATGTATGTCGATTGACTGGATCTGGAATAGCTACGTTTGTAATGCAACGAGCGTCAATAACTCTCCGCCCGCTGAGCAACCGATTCGAATCTAAGAAGGAAGACGGTCGTATTAGCGAGCATATTTTGTCCATAAGGTGCTAAGGTACTAGGAAATTAACATAAATTAAACAGAAGAAGCCAACAACGAACCTTGATGTTGAATTCACCAAATGTATACGTTCCGAGACTAAAGATTCAGTTAAACACGACCAAATGCGACAGTCACATATAGGCGGAGGGATAAAGCGCAAGATGAGACTAACGTACACATAAACATGGGTCCAGACGTGAGAAGTAAGAAAGAACAAACTGTGCGAGAACAAACTCCGACAAGTAAACAACATGAGGATTCGGTAGTGCGTGGAGATCAACGAACTTGGAGGGAATGATATTTCGCGCGCGTAATTCGAACGGTCGTACCAGGTCTTGCAAGGGAGGCCCGCAGTCACTACCAAGAAGATTTTGGATGTAAGCAAAAGGGTCAACGGGAAGAGAATAAACAATTGTACGGCACGTGGTCACCCACTTTTTGTCAAACACATGAGAGTCGACAACCACTCAACGCAAACAGCTGCATCAATACCGGTGTAGTGGTTCAGACTAGTTGCAGAAAAGACTAGATAGATCCAAGCTTGCCGCAATAAGCTGCATGTGGTAACAAAATGAACAAATGAAACAAAATAGTTACAAGGTTCCAGCGAGTCACGGTAATCAAAAAGATTTGACTCACAGTAAAGTGTTCACGAGTGTTTGAGGTGACAATCACAATATTCCAAATTACCAGTGTCCGGAAGCGGGGTAATATCACACAGTTGCCGTGGACCGCAGAAGCGCGATCAGGGAAGCGACGATGTTCGTAGTACAACGGAGCTAAAAAGTTAGATGGTAGATCCGTGTAGTATCGTCAAACTGCTGCGCAACGGAGAGCAGAGCAGACCGACGTGCACAAAATTTGTATTGCAATATAAGGTCACCTTTTATCAATTTCAGTAAACTGCAAAGGTGATACAAAATGTTGTACAGAAATAAAGCATCGTTTGCAAACAACAATAAAGAAATCTTTACAGTACTCCCCCTCCAGAGAATTTGTGGAAGAAAAATGCTCGCTTATTTTCTGATAGACAAGAATGTGTGACATAAAAGTTATCAACGAAGACGGGCTGGTAAAGTAACTTGCCTGCCGGAACGTGTAGTTGGACGGAGTGTAGACGGAGGAGGAAAAGGTGTTGGTGTAATGTGAGTCTGTTCGGTAGACGGGTGGGCAGGAAGTGCTCTTTTGTCAGTACTGTCAGTTGTGGTTGAAGAGTCTAATGCGTGAGGAGTGAAAGGGACGGATGCTTCGGGGCCCTGTGGTTCGGCAACATGAGTAAGTGATTGAGATTGAGATTCCTGATGAGTGTCAACGTAGGCAGGATTGAGAGGATCAATGCTCACAGTAACGTGCTTTCCAGAACGTTCGATGGTGAAGACCTTATCCGTTCGAGAGATCACTTTAAAGGGACCATCGTAAGGTGGTCGAAATGAGCGCCGAACTGCGTCACAACGAACGAAAACGTGAATGCAGGTCATCAAATCCTTGTTGAGTTGTTGAGACCAGGAATGTTGTCGGGTAGGAATTGCGCGGAGTGCTTCTACATATGATTTGAGACAATGTGCCTAGTTCGTCAGATATGTTGCAGCTCGTGTGATTTGGTTGAAAAGATCACTTGGGAGACGTAGTGTTGTTCCGTAGACTAATTCAGCGGTGGAACATTGTATATCTTCCTTCAGGACGGACCTGATGCTCAGTAAGGTGAGTGGTAAGCGTTCTGTCGAACTCTGTGTCGGCTGCACCATGAGTGATGCTTTCAACTGTCGGTGTAAACGTTCAACGATCCCTTTCGCAGGAGGATGGTATGCTGTTGTCCTGATGTGGTCACAACCCAACAGATGGGTCAAGTCACGGAAAAGGGCTGACTGGAATTGTGAACTGCGGTCTGTAGCAACGAACAATGGGACACCAAAATTGGCAATCCAATGTTCGAGGAACGTTTTGGCGCCCGTTTCGGACGAAATATCGCTGAAGGGGACAGCAACAAGCCATTGGGTAAATCTGTCGATGCACGTAAACAGGAACGTTATACCGTTTGATGGGAGTACTGGGCCAACCAAGGCAACATGACCGCAAGAGTAACGTGTGTCCGGAGTGGGGGAACTTTCCAGGGGAGGTGATGGTGTGGCAATGTACCCTGCTCCTCTGGCAATGAAGGCATGACTCAGTCCACCAGCGGACATCTTTGTTCGTATTGGGCCAAACGTAACGGGCAACGATTAGTTTGAGCGTGGCGCGGACACCAGGATGGGACAAATAGTGCAAATGGAGAAAAATGGGTCTAGGAAGAGAAGAGGGTTGGATTGGACGTGGGATGCCTGTGGAAGTATCACACACCATAGTGAACTCGGAAGAAGTCAAGGGAATTCGGGAACATTTGAAAGGTGAGATGCAAATAGATAGAAAATCGGGGTCTGACCTTTGAGTTTCAGCGATTTTCTTGGGACTCATGTCATGCAGGTTAGAAAACAGCGTTAGCGTGTAGTCTGGAGAATGCATCAGCAACCACTTTGGAGTTTCCGTCAATGTGTCGGATATCTATTGTGAACTGGGCTATAAAATTAAGGTGCCAAATATCGCGCGGGGAACATTTTTCTTCACTCGCGTTGAAGGCGTAGATTAAAGGCTTATGGTCTGTTAAAACGGTTAAATTCCTTCCCTCTAACAGATGACAAAAATTTCTAATGGACAAATAGATAGCAAGGAGCTCATGACCAAAGGTTCTACAATTGGCTTTCGCGGGTGATAGCTTCTGTAAATAAAATGAGATTGGTCGTAATTCGCTGCCGACGTATTTCTGAAGCACGGCGTCAACAGCATGATTGGACGCATCTGCCGTAAGGATCAGATGAGCGGTCGGATCTAGATTGAAGTGAGTGAGGGTCGTTGCGTCGCTGAGTGCTTTTTTGACGTCGTTGAACGCTTGTAGCGCCTCAGGACTTAAAATAACACCCTTTTTAGAACCACGGAGTAGATCGGTTAATGGCTTCGAAAGCTGTGAGCAGTGAGGGATAAAACGACGATAACAGTTAACAATTCCGATGAAACGTTGAAGTTTTTTAATAGAATTCGGAATGGGATATTCTTGAAGCGCTTGCACTTTGGTGTCCAAGGGTCTGAGGCCACTGGCGTCTATAAAATGTCCAAGAAATTCGAGGGATGAGACGCCAAAAACGCATTCTGGTAAATTAATGGAGATGCCGTATTCATTCAGGTGTTCCAGTAAAACACGAAGATGTATTTCATGTTCTTCGGGAGAACGACTGGCTACCAAAACGTCGTCGATATGAACAAAGACAAAATCTAGACCACGAACAACTTGATCCATGAAACGCTGGAATGTTTAAGCTGTATTTCGAAGGCCGAAGGACATTCAAAGGAACCCGTACAAACCAAATGCAGTTGTTATCGCAGTCTTTGGAATGTCTTCTTCAGCGACGGGAATTTGGTAATATGCATGCACCAGGTCGATTTTAGAGAAAATGCGCTTAGAATGGAAAGTCAGAGAAAAGTCATGTGTGGGGAATGGGATACCGGTCGGGTACGGTAGCACTGTTCAGTGCTCGAAAATCACCACATGGTCTCCAATCGCCTGGTGTTTTCTTGGGGACCAAATGTAAGGGGGAAGACCATGCGCTCTTGGATTGGCGGATGATACCAAGCTGAAGCATGTGGTCAAATTCCGCTTTAACAATTTTCAGCCTTTTCGGATGAAGACGTCCGGGACGAGCGGTTACTGGTTGTCCTTTGGTCACTGTCGTATGTGTCACACCGTGCTTCGGAGAATGCGGGAGATACGACGGACTGATGAGCTGCAGGTATTGTTGGATCAGCTGAGAATATTTTGAGGGCTTGGGTACTGCCATATGGATTCCGATGGAATTCGTGTTGGTTAATTTGCCCTTAGCACTCAAGAAAGTCAGGATATCCAAAGGTGTGTGGTGCTAAATATATTCCCATATACCAAAATGAGATAAGAAATTGGCACTCAGAATTGCTGTGTGAACGTCTGCCACCAAAAAATTCAGCTTACTTGACGTCGCAGTCCAAGGTCAAGGGTGAGTGAACGTCGACCGTACGTTTATATCGGTGTTCCGTTAGCTGCTTGTAAGAGGAAACTAGGCTGACATTGTTGGCGGTAGCGTGTGGCGCATGGCATCACGCTTTCCTCAGCACCGGTGCTGACTAGGAAAATGTAGCCTGTAGATTTGTCAGGGATGTAGAATAGGCGACATTTGGAGGAGACACCAGGCACAGCCGTCGCCATCACTGGCCAGTCACTACGTTTCCCTGGGATGTCGGTGAGGTAGTGAAGGTGCAAGGCCGAGTGCACTTCTTTGCTCGTGGAGCGAACGTACAGTGATACCAACAATGACCATGGTCTTCGTGTGCCGGTGCTGTCTGGCGTCGAGAAGGGGTTTTAGATCGGCTGCGTGGTCTGTGCGATCGAGAGTGCAGGCTGCAAACCAGTGACTGGACCTGTTTGGTCAAACACTCTACTTGATGACGCAGGTCATCATAAGGCTGGCTGGTAACAGTATTCATCGGCTGGGAATTACGTTGAACATCCAACAGTTTGTCGGCTGCTTCCGCAAGCTCCTCTATAGGCACAGCACTGCTGAACGTAGCTAAAATCTCACGAGTCGACGATGGTAGGTTTTTCATCCACAACTGTCGAAACATGGTGTCGTCCATCCTTCTGCCTCCAAGAAGATGCTTAATGTGTCTTAGGAGTTGGGATGGCTTGCGGTCACCTAGCCCCATTTCGGAAAATTGTTGGTCTAGCTTCCGCTGTTCAGAAACACCTACCCTGCTAATTAAGGCATCTTTCAGTTTATCGTACGGTTGGTCTTCAGGCATGTTGTCAATAAGATCCGAGACTTCTACAGCGATCTCGGTGGAGATGGACTGAACTCTGCAGGGATACATCATCGTTTGTGACTTAATGCGCCTCGTTCGAAAGAGAGCTTCAACTTGTGCACACCAGAGGCGGGGGTTGTTGACTATAAATTCAGGCAAGTTGATGCACACGGATGCGGTCAGCTGCTCGGTTGAATCGTCGTAGTCGGACATGGTAACGGAGGACACCTTTAACATGCAAAATGAATGGGATAGTAAACACGTTAACGCTTGAGATGACTGAACAGAACAACGAGAAAGAGAAGACAACACAACGTGAAGGTACTAAGAGTTTGTTGACTTATGACGATGGAAAAAGATGAGGAAAGGTTCACTACGTCGGGCTCACCAATTTGTAGTGGTCAGGACTAGTTACTGAGTAGACTAGGTGAGTGCGAGCGTACCTCACTAAGTTGTAGGTGATAACAAAATGAACAAATGGAACAAAATAGTTACAAGGTTCCAGCGAGTCACGGTAATCAAAAAGATTTGACTCACAGTAAAGTGTTCACGAGTGTTTGAGGTGACAATCACAATATTCCAAATTACCAGTGTCCGGAAGCGGGGTAATATCACACAGTTGCCGTGGACCGCAGAAGCGCGATCAGGGAAGCGACGATGTTCGTAGTACAACGGAGCTAAAAAGTTAGATGGTAGATCCGTGTAGTATCGTCAAACTGCTGCGCAACGGAGAGCAGAGCAGACCGACGTGCACAAAATTTGTATTGCAATACAAGGTCACCTTTTATCAATTTCAGTAAACTGCAAAGGTGATACAAAATGTTGTACAGAAATAAAGCATCGTTTACAAACAAAAATAAGGAAATCCCTACAGATGTCTCGGAACCAGCATGTTTTCCCAACACTCAGGTAGCAGCTGATTGAGTGTGTATCGTGAACTGATTCTCTTGCGCCTGAACTCTACCCACTGGAGTTGCCACTATCCTCTGCTCATCCTACAAGACATATAGAACTTGTGTCTCTCCCAATCATGTCACTGTTCGTTCCCAATTACACCTCGCGAACGCGATTGTCGATACCCATTGCTACTCTACTCACCACGGTCTCAGGCCATACGTCTATGAGTCGAGGGTCCCTAATCAACAGGACAAGTTCACCGACCTTCACGTTTCGTCCAACTTTTGCTCACTTATGGTACGCCTGAATGAAGGGTGGGTACTCCTTGATCGAACGTTTCCAAAACACACCAGATGTTGAGCCCGCTTTCACCTTTTCGATTACCCTTCCAGCTGTATGACTTGATTGCACAGCATGTTCGGGCTTGGTCTTAGGAGCGACATGTTGATTGGTAGTAAGACCGAAGGACTGTCCAAATTCTCGTAGACTGGAACCAAAGATCTGTCACTGAGAATTCTCTCAGCCTTAACCAGGTAATTGTAAAGAGCCTCGTTCGAGTCCGGCTGTTGCCTTAAGACAACCTGCAAGTCCCACCGAACTGCGCGAATCACTAGTCTGAACCACTACACCGGTCTTGATGCGGCTGTTTGCGTTGAGTGGTTGTCGACTCTCATGTGTTTAACAGAAAGTAGGTGACCACGTGACATACCATTGTTTAGGCAATTGTGCAGTTCGCCGGTATGGTGTTTCAAAA
>JTDE01005946.1:10848-26017 GCA_014338405.1 Paragonimus skrjabini miyazakii
CCATTTGAAGTTATGCACGCTCGACATAGTGTCTGCTAAACAAAGCAGAGTGAAGACAGAATTTGAAGAATCGTCCTTTTTTGTTGGCTTACAATGGTCCTATGGAATGTAAGGCACGGAGCAAGCGGTAGATTATTTCGGATGTAAATAACGATCTCGTTAAGTTCGCCTGAACAGTTTAGTTGGGTAGAGACATTAACCCGAAAAAGTTACACATAACATCAACGCAGAAGGGTTATAATTCGTTTCGCGGCATACTTTATTTTTCGAAACACCATACAGTTTCTACTTTCAGACGTCGCAATAACGCATCCGCGTGTCTCGATAGCCGTTTCTGTTATTCACTGTCGATTTGCAATGGCTCAGGCAGATTCCCTGATATTGCCTAATATCGGCAAGTTATCCAAAACTAAGCGAATCACATTAACACAATAAGACAGAAAATGGAGACGGAAACATCATACGAAAGTTCCGCAGGTCCACTTCATCAGTGTGTTCGGCATCGTAAGCCGTGGCATCGTTGAGACGCCAGTGCGAAATTTTCCGTTCAAGTCTCTGCCTCAATAATCAGTGTACTCCACTTCGTTTGGACCATTCCGGAAATATAGAACAATGACATGAACCCTCCTGAGTCGCTTTGAACTGATAATGAGTCATGAAAAACTTGTCTGGAAATACCAAAATGGAAAACAGTGCACCATAGCACGCAGTTTGGGAAACATTGCTGTAGATAAACAAGTGATACCGGCGCTATCTCTTACAAGTGTCGAAGAAAAAGATGTTAATCATGCATTCATTGCGCTCCAAAATATACAGGTGAAAACGACAAAATAAAAAAACCCGCAGTTAAAATGGAAATAACCATGTTGGTATGGCCGGCAATAAGTCAGGAATGTGCCGCTGTCGACGTCTGCAAGATATGGCCACTGAAGATTCTCACTCAGCTTAACAGTCCAGAGTGTTTTTAATGGAGGAGAGAGTTGGAAATCAAACAGAATCAAAACAACACTGTAGTTAATCTTTTGAATACCATCAAGCCTCACACCTACACCTAGGACCAAACACCTCCAAGGTAAGTTCCCCACCAGGGCGTGATTATGTTTGATGTTATCGACAGGCCTCACATCTTTACCAACGAATGTTATGCCACCAAAATGCGCTCGAAAATGGACCGATTGAGTTTAGATTTCTATTAGCATGAGCTTTCCCACCCTTCTGGTATTGAAAAAGTCAATAAAAATCGTTCAAAAGATGCAGTAGTTGCTATGTTACGTCCGTTTATCCGACCTCATAAAGTCACTCTCCCAAGATGATCGCCATGAAATTAGAGAGAAATGCGATGCATGTAGCCCTATAAGGAACCACTGAGTATGCTCAATGAGCTGTCTATTGATAACTTATCACAGGGTTTTAATCAGTTAAGACGATCGCTCCGGCATAATGCTCTATTTATGACCCGCATAACGGAGGATAAGAGATGCAGAGATCAGTTTTCGTTGTGCAAAAAAATTGTCAGCTCATGAATAGTAGCGCTTATAATCTATGTTACGAAAGGCAAAACGGGGCAACAGACTAAGTACGGTATACTGAATCGAATAGAGCGGCAGTGCGGATTACAGACCAATCTGAGAAAATCATTTTGCCTTAATTTTTGGCACTTCATCTGCTATTGGGGTCTTCTCATCCTTTAAAAGCTTTGTTTGTTCTCCGGCTTTTGGATCGCGGAAGGCTGGAAACGTTTCCCATGCATGGTCGAACTCGAATTTACGAAATTCCTGCGATAATTCCACAGGTTCGATAACAACGCGCTTGTACTCGTCATCATAACGCATCTGAAAAAGAGACAACATAAAAAAGAGAAATGTGGATCGCGACACAAGCACGTTGCCTAAAAGACAAACAGAAAACAAAAGAGAAATAACCCTCAACTTGGTTGCATCTAAATCTGGTTAATAGGCTGCTTGTCTCAAGACAATATAACGACCATCACGAGTACACAGCGCATTTCCTACAAAAGAGGTGGGTAAAACTTCTTCTGTTTACCAACAGGTAAGTCACGTCTCGATATGGTAATTGCATCCACTCAATTCTGAATGCTGGTCACATTATCTTAGAGCCTGTCGCGAGGCAACCCTCGGCGAAAGTTGCTGAGGTGTTACATATGAAGATTCGGCAAGCTGTAAATCAAAAGTAGCCTCATGGGTAGTATAATTTCAAATTAAAAAACAGTGTTCAGTGGTTTTGCAAATCGTTGCGTACAACACAAAATCAAAACGTACAGAATTCTTCGGAAAAGAAATCCTCATGCATTTTCACAATGGACTTAACTCGTTCAATTCTGTCATATACTGACTACGCACCATCAAACTTCATGATACGGAGTCACGTTTACAATATGAAGGCTTTTACCACGCAACAATTTCTTCTTGAAGTGAGAAAAATCACAACCGAGGTATATTAGAACGACCGTTGTCCATTTTAGAAGTTGTCTAGCCAGTATTCTGCATGTACATAAATCATCCAACAGCAGAATGTATACTCGAAGGAAAATTAGGTAAGAACGGATCCAAAGGAACTGGAAGCCGTGAACCTGAGATCCTATTTGCACGATATTGGGGAGAGTGTGGAATATTTTGAGGAATCTATGTGGAAGACAAAGATGTTTGATTTTAATGAGTACGTTTGGTAGGAACGCTATTATGTACACTTGTGGCATACGGAAGAATTCATTAACTTATGTAATAGTAGTAACTTTCTGTGTATCTGAAACGATAAACTGTTGGCTACCTTACCATAAAAATTACCACTCGATGTTCAATAGCTTCCTCGAACATACGTACGGTCAGTTCACAGCATTCATCAGCTTTGCTGCATATGGGTGCTTCATTCGGTTACCATGGCCACGGCATCTTACAGTCGCTTACTAGATAAAATAATTTCACTTCGCACGGAGTGGTCACTGACAAGAACCAACATTCATCACCGGCATAAGTGGAATCAGAGTTCTCCGCAAAACTGGTTATTAGAACAAAATTAGCCCAAGGTTAGACCTATTCTTGTTATGGTATGCAGAACTTGTTCACACAACCCGCACATATGTACTTACGCGCAGACAAGTCCACGGACGACTGTACTGTAAAGACCATTCGGTATGTACAGTGTAAAGATATCGATTACACCACCAGTGCTGTTACTGAGCCCCAATACGACTGTAACTCAATACATCCGGCGTGTTCTTCGTTAACTCATGTGACGCCTGTATGCCTTAGTACACGAACAGGTCCGGTGGAAGTGTGGAAATTTCTAACGTTAACTTGCAGATGGTTCATTTATAAAAATGCAAAGTGTACTCTGCTTTTGAAATGTTGCTATAGACAATATTGTTGACAACATGGAACCTAACTCAATGGTGTATTCGAGGTACTTCTACGATAAACGTGTACGAAAAAATGCAAACTAGTCAAGTAGACACAGTGTTTTCAGAGTAATTCCCGTAGTGATGTCTGGCTCCTAGCCAAGCGGGTCACCATTTGGTGGGTCATCACCTTGTCCCTCAGCTATATTTGGCGGTTAACACATCAGATTGTCGATCCCAGATATATAGACAAAAAACAGGCCAAATAAGAGAACATTAATTTCATCGATGTTGTCATCATTTTTTTGTAATTCCTCTGGAAATAGTTCGTTATCGATTAGCAACCACGTCGGGACACAAGCAATTAATCACATCTCACCGCGTTTCAATGGCGACGTCCAAAGTGGAGCTTTGACAAAAACCAGGTTCAGAAAAGCTACTAACCGAAACGCCCAGAAGTAGGTCATATTACGCACGCCAAATAAAATGGAACATATGAAGAACATGAACCTCCACTGAAACATTACACTCGTCACATTCGCCCGGTGACATGACGTAGTTGAGTGAATTAGTTTCGCTGATATTTATGTATATGTATAAATATATAAGTGGAACTACTTGGAGACAAAAAGAACGCCAATCGAATATCCGAAAAAGCCCCGATGTTCCTAAGAGAAGTTGTATTGCTCACAAATAGTCACTACACGTTGACGGACAATAATTCTTCCATTTAAACTATGATACCATCCCTGAAACACTGACTTTAGTATCCACGCCTTCTGGGAAAGGTCGTGCGATCATGAGGATTGTTTAGAATCAATGGATAGGAGATCTGTGCATTCCAACCGCCAGAGACAGAAGTTTTCTACCGCTCAAGCAACAATCGGGAACCGCTACTGTTCTGCCTCCTGATGTAGAATCACGACTTTTCTGTAGTATCTCGCCTAACAAACACCCGCAGTAGACAATGGTCTAATGGGTGTTAAGAACATCCTTCGAGTCATATTTGCTTAGAAAGGATGGTAGGTCCCGTAAGAGCTGATCGGCATCACTATCCGGCATCTGCGTTCACTCATTACAAGTATAAGAACTAGTGAACCGGCCGGTGGTAGTCACCATATACATACCTAATCCATACCTCACTCCCACAATGCAACCATCCACCCGAGTCTTAAAACCTCTTGTGTTTAACAAACTGGCTAAATGAGTAGTTTCACGAACGGTTCTTCGTGATATCCCAAGCGGTCTTGCTATTGAGTTTTGAAGTGCTTTCGAATGAGATAAACATTCTGGAATTCGTATTATCTTGGAAATTGGAAACCGTTTGTTCCTCGCAAAATAGTGACGTACGGTCCGAAATGTCAATCTGTCCGCAATTCTCTGGCGTTTCTGTCTCTTACTAACGCTCCGATGACCAAGTGTATTTTGTCTGCTCTCACATCGCGTGTCTTAGGTTCCTTGTGCAGTGGACGTAACCGTGGACAATGAGCGTGTCTAAGTGTGGCATCACGAAAGGGTCGGTAAGAAGTCCCTATTTTGCAAACACCCGCGCGCATGTGTCCACCTCTTTGTTTGGCAGATAGATGGCAGAGGAACTGCAAACCAAATGAGCAACCTGTTGGGTCTGATATAACTATCGGACTAGTCAGAAATACGCCTTTGAACTATGACCGACAGACCTCGTGCTAAGGTCAACACCCGAAGTTTCGCTGATGTTGCAGTGATTAGAACGCATCGATACACGTGCACAGAAGATTGGACAAACGACAAGCTCGGTCAGTTACTTAACAAATGAAACGACCGGGTCCAGTGGTTGTCTCTTGTTTGATCAATACTTGGCATGATATGGCAAACGCAAAAACCGATCGGCCGGGCAAGTCTGTAAGGCTTTGGTTTTGTTATGGTTATCACTGATGGGTTCCGAAGAAGAGGGAAGATGAATACGATTGACCGGTCGCAAAACGGTGGATTTTCTTCTAACTAGCATAGGAGTAGCCCTCAGCTACACAGTCTAATAAACTCTGGATTAAGGATGCAGAGGAATCGAGTTTGCTATGCGATCAATTTTAGCGCAATTGAACAGGCATAGAACTTGTATGAAGCGAAGAACAATTATAGCAAGTTGTTCTGCTTACTATGAATTAAGGGTTAGTAGTAACAATTGACCACACCACTGTACTATCAAGTTGCACAAGTTATAGAACTATATGCCGGCAAGTTATTAGTTGAACGTTAGATTCTGACGTTTGTTTCAGCTTAGCAACACTCCTTTGGTGGTATGGCTGTGGGTTGCAAACATCAAAACACATTTATGATTGTAAACCGAATCACTTTCAAAGCCATCCAGTGCGTCATCCTCCCATTTATTGATAGAAGAATCCCTAATCTGGCAAGGCGCAAACCTACAGAATGTGGTACATCTTTGCTTTGCCATAACACGTGCACGGACGGACAAACAGTTGGTGTGGACGTCCTTAGAGTCCACAGAACAAGCGTACTATGAACAACTCTCCTTCATTAGATAGGTCAAAGCAAACGAAACGTTCTGACGCAACACATTTACATTCGGAGGGTAAAGAGTTACCAGAAAAACGGGAGACCAGCAACCCGCTGTCCATCTTTCGTCAGATGGGAACTTTCCTATCAAAGCCGTTTCCCTGTGCAATACAAAATATGAATGCTAAGTGCAATCAGAACTGGTTTTGCCTAGTTGTGCTTATTAAAAATCATAAGACTTCTTGAACTGAGCAAACATGTACGAACTGTCCAATCAACTTAGGTTTTTATTCAAATACACTTAATATGACTTTGCCAGACAGTAATCAAGAGACGTTATTACTTGCTTTTACACCGTTTTTGGCAAACGAGGGACTATAAGATGAGGGCTTTAGATTAACCAATTAACCGAGCGACGGAACCCCGATGAGAAGGTGCGGCACCTTTACAATGGTCCATGTCGTATGCCACGTTGATATAGCGATTGTGCAGAAGGGTCCGGAACCACACATTTTTGGGGGTCTGCTGCATATTAATGGCCAACTATAGATATATATATATATATATATATATATAACAAATGGATTAACAAACCCGGCTTACGTTAACATGTATCAGCTCGGATAAACTAAGAACACTTAGGCTGAGTGGTTGGGTATGTGACAAAAGACACTAACTACATTCAATCAGGTGAAGATCACTTGATGTCAAGACTTTTATCATACTCTTTATTTAGTTTCAAAGTCCTAATGACAGACACGAAAAGCTCTGTAACATCCTACCGATTAACTACGTTTCTAAGAGCGTTAACTCACTTAGTACTGCAATCCAAATGTGACATCTTTATTCTCTAGGAAAGTTCGAGTTGCGTAAAACCGATCACCTGTTGCTGACAACAGTCGATCGAAACTATATGGCATACACAGTCCGAACCTAGAATAATCGTTCTACAAAAATATTGACTCATTTGTTGAGGAAGCTACACCAATTCCAAATGCCGACGTTCGTCATTTAACGTAACATTCCAGATGCGATTCTCTCCCCATTCTCTTTTCCCTTTATGTAGACCTCGTGAAAGAAAAAGGACGCCTTTCTGTTGAAGTACGCAGAGGATGCGGTCTTCCGTGCGCAACATCCAGAAGCACTTCCCCCTGCCAGCTGGTCTAACGCACAGTGATTCTCATGGTTAAGGGAAGTACAACCATAGGTAGCTTTCCGCTGACTCACTATGGCTACAGGTTAAAAATAAAACCATTCATATGTCTACCTCAGTTAAAGCTGGTCACAAATCGACGAGCTGTCACTAAATTCAGTCTTAGAGGACACATCTAAAGTTTTACGTCCAAAGTCCTCTCAAAAGCCTATAACTCAATCCTACGGTTTGTAAATGCTCCTTACCGGCTGTATTGCTAATTCTCTGACCGAATATTTCAATTTATTCTTAGATGTATGAAGCAGTTGTCTCACGCTGGTAACAAGAAAACCTCCGTTTACATCCTAGCTAATTTTTCGTTTGTAAACCGTTTGCTTCAAGAACATTATCTGATTCCAATAATCATTTTCACAGTGACCTTTGAAAATAACCCAGTCTTCAGTCTGGTTCGGGTACGTCCACGTGTTTGTCGTAACTTCCTATTAATCCCGAAATGATGTGCAGGTGAACAATGGACTTAACAACTTTGCCGTTTTATTCGGTAAAGATGATATTAAATCAACATTGAATACTCACGTTCAGAAGTGTATAGAACAATTTCTTGATTCTTAATTAGCATGGAGATACGACACTCAATTCGACCTTATGTTATATGCTTATTAATGTTCCAGCCGATCATGGAAAGACACATATTCCGCACAGTAAGGACTGTTACACGGGAGTTCGTTTTAGTTACCCACCAAAAGTGTGGATCAATTGTTTCAGTGGTAAATCTTCTCACCTGCGTCTTCCATTGCCCACCCATTTTCGGTATCAAAACGACGAGAATTCCATCACTTTATTTTGACCCACGAAAACGGCTCCCCAATGTGACAACCCAGTGTCTTGATTTCAGTGCTCGGTAGATAAGTCACTTAAGATATCCAGTTTATAGAATGTGCGCAAACAGTCCATCACCAAAATACCACACAGGCAATCGATCACACGTACCACTGAGTGATTTTGGGATGATGGTTGCGTACCGTATGATTTCAAAGTGTGTTGAAGAGCAAAAGAGTGGAAACTAGTATGGAACAATGGATACATACGAGCGCATAGTTGGGAGTAGATTTTCAAAATTTTAGCCCACAAGGTGCCGATTATTAAATACGTGACATGTCAAGTCACATGTGTGATGCTCTACATTAACAGGCTGTTCAGACCTAGCCAAGGGAAGAGCGGTACCGGTGATGGAATCTGCAACCGTGGGATTAGTAATCAACACAGTTACCATTCAACTACCTAGAGCAATTAGAAACAAACCATTCTGCTGGACACAGCTCTAAACGATAAGGGAAATGAACGATATAAGTCTGATAACTTCCAATGGGAAACATCCAATCTAACGGATAGTGTGTGGTGGTCAGAATGGATACAGTTCTTCGAGGAGAAAACGAGACGTAAATGAACAGTCCGAATGGCACATCAAGGCTTTAAAATTAAACACTTCGGCTATGTTTCTCAAACGTCAGTATTCTTACGCATACTTGGTCAGGTTATGATAACATCTGTAACCAAAGTGAACGCCTAAATGTGAGGATTTTACATGAAGATATGCATCCTTCGGGGTGCGAAGCAGTTAACTGTAAAGACTTTGGTGGGTCACAGGGATTACGTGGTCCAAAAGAAGGGAAACGATTTTGAGAGTCAAATCAAAAGTATATTAGAAAGAAGCAACGCACCGGAGATGACACGGACGAAATAAACACAAGGCGTGAAACTACGGGAAAGTCTAGATCGACTCATCTATCAAAAACTAAAGGAGAAATGTGTTAAGGAGAAAAGCCAGCGTTGTTGTAGGCAACATTATGCATCACTAAGTGACAAAATTGACTTGCTTCAGTGTAGCCGGACAAAGGGAAGTCCTTCCGTTGTGGATGTCCCTGAAAGCCGTAATCAGTGAGAATACGACGCAGATCTGGATGATCGGCAAAATAAACTCCATACATATCCCAAACCTCCCGTTCATACCAGTTTGATGCTTGAAAAACCGAACAAGATGAGTCTATCGGTGTCACCTCGTCCGTATAGGTGAGCACTCGAATTCGAGAATTGTAACGCAACGACAACAAATTGTAAACAACCTTATGGAAAATGTATAAGCGAAAGTGGGTTCAAATTACTTCAAAACGGTATTTCCTGGAGGGTACATCTATTGCAGTAATGTCTGCCAGGCTAACAAATTGAGCATTGTGATGGTTTTTCAGAAACGATAGAACAGGAACGACACCGTCTGGATGGATACAAATTTCAAGCTCCTTCACGTGACCAACACGAACCTGTTGTACATATTTTGGCAAACATTCAGCCACATATGCTCCGAACATGGAGAGACGTTCGGTAAGTGGATCACTTATTGCTAAAGAAAATGTGATTTAAATGAAGGCGGTAAAACTTACTAGACGGTGTCGAGGTGGTCGAAAGTGGGGCGCACAGAGTTGAGTTACAGACAGAATGAAACACTAACGATATATGAGAGTTTAAGAAACAGTGGACAAAGTTAACGAAACAAGTTACCTCTTGGCGAAACCAAACTGGCGAAACGACGGAGCATCATCGTATGCCAATGCAACTGCAAAAGACCTAGAAATGAGCGAATACTGTGAATCAGTCAGTCTTGCAGAAAAGTACTAGTATTCCATACATAGAAAGGTGTGAGCTCATAGTAAGAGGCTACATGTAAAATACATACAGTGCTTCTCCTTTACAGCGATCAATCCAGGGGGCATGAACACCGATTGTTCTACTGGGAAAATGGATGGTGTAAGAGAGTGCACTGCTTTTGCCCGCATATACTCAGTTATGTACGAGAAGTTCTAGAATAGTGTACCGCAAGAAGATCGAACAATTTGTCTCAAAATATGTTACTGCTGCCTTGCTTCATTTCTAACACAATACCACCAAGTGCCCATTGCTTAACGTTTGCCGCCAAGCCGTGATGAAGACTGACAACCATTGGAAACAAGTCGATACTTCATTTCAGCGCAAATAACCCCAGCTTCCACGTTAACGGAATTGCACTTGTAACTGAGATGTCATTATCCACTGTAGCTTTTGCTCTTTCCAGTTAGCTTCACCTCCTACGACTTCTTCGGTGTCTTCACAGCAACGAAAGACAGCATTTAAGTGGCAAAAACATAGCAGTGGCAGACCAACAGTGCTAGATAAGCCGTACAGCCGGCCAGCAGCAGCACGATTTGCTTCTCCAGTAAGTTCACCTTATCACTTAATTGCTTTGCCAAATTTTCATTTCTGCTTAAGCGAACAGTTTTAATTTCCTCCACCAAAATCAGGAACACTTAGCTGGTTCAAACTGAGATGACGCGACAGCGAACAAACTTGAAGTGTTGTGGTTTAATCAGAATCGACATCATTACCAGTCGCAAAAGTCACGGTGTATATTTTTAAGTGGCACGGAGGCAGCCATAACTCCAAGTAGATGATCGATAAGCAAACGACATGAGGTCACAGCCAGGTTCATGGGTCGTCTCCGATTCATACAAAGAACTGGATGTGTGTACGCATTGTGAACCCCCTCTTTATTTGATAATCGGACGTCTTTCCAAACCCACAAATTACAAAAGTTAGCGGGTACGTTAATAAAGCTTCAGATCTGGAACTTCTTCATCTAGCTGTTCTTAAAGATGGTGAGAGTATTGTCCCTACTGACCACACTACATCCTTCTACATGGGAAACCGAAGGGACGCTTCGCGAGTAGTGCTCATTAACAGCCACTTACATTTTCAGGAGTTTTCAGAACATAATGTGACAATCACACAGGTGCCTCTATTGTATCCAAAATAGTCACGGGTTTCACAATGCAGCGACTTCTGAAACACAGAGGAAAAACAGAGAGAATATGCAGGTTTTCGATATGGTCGTGGGTGTATCGGTCGCACGTGAAAAGCACTGGGCGTTGATATTCCCTTTTCCAACCGACGATCATTGTCATTGTACCTTTAAACCAAAAAGCAGCCTTTGAGTCGGCTTCTCGATAGACACCTTTGGGTCATCTGCATCACAGAGGGAGTCCAGTTAAAGTTTATTACACGTCCCCTTTGAGCGTAGGGTGCACACTGATGAGTGGGTGCCGTGAGAGTTCTCTACTTCAATTGTTAATTTTTTAATACCTATTCACGGTAGTTATCACTGTAGTGGAGTAAGTCCTAGCAGAAGCGAGCAGATAGCAACAAGTCAAGGCAGAAGTCTAGTTTAAGGCTTCCATCAACTTATAATTGCAATCATCATCATCATCATAACAGCCATGAGCCTGACCAAAAGGTACTGTGGCTCGGGCCGCCGTTCACCTCAACAGTGACGTGGAATATCTTAGAACAAAACGTTACTAAGAACGTTGAAAATTATTGAGAGAAAACTAAGATGAAGAAGCGGAAATGGTATGGATACAGGCACGCCATTGACTGCGACACATCGCCATCTCGGATAGCGTCTCTAACCAGCGGTTTGAGTGATCACGAGGACCTCATCCAGGCACTCGCCCTGGTGTATAAAATGGTTGTGTATGAGAAGGTCTAGAGGGATTCGCCACACCAAGGGAAATCGACATTTACTAACAGGTGAGGTGACACTATGTGTGGCGGGTGTAATCTTGTACATGGGAGTGACATGTTCACAGAACGGTACAAAATGAAGAGTCCTGCGGTCCTTCCGATCACTAGGCCTTGTCCTCTGCTGAGACTTCAGAATGGTATCCTGGCCTTCGAGTATTTCAGTGTTGTCTGGATAAAGCGGAGATTGTGATGGTTGTGCACAGTGTTTACAGTCAGTCACAATAGATGGTTGCGACGAATATTTGGGCCTGCTGGGCTGTTAACCTGATGTTACGGAATATTCAGGATGTTGTGCTTTAGCACTGAGAGTAAGATGTCCAAATGAACAGGTTTCCTTTCCACCGATAGGAAGATGAACTAACGCGTACTGACGATTACAATCAAGTAGTTCAACCTCCTTTGTCAGAAAACTGTGATTAGATGAGCGTATGCAGCTTTTCGAGGACAGTGTTCAGTTGTATAAGCCAGTTTAGAAGGAATTTGCTGGAAGTGGACTCGTGGTTGTAGGTATCTAGCCAGTCATGAAGCGTAGCGATTGTAACTATGGCCAAAAGAGATCTATCTGGGTGTAGAACATCTAGAATGGCACATTCCCATCAGGTGACACTCAAACATTTTAACCTCAGTGACAGGATTTGTCACAAGGTAGCAATCAAACGTTCAATTTGACCGCTGGCCAGAGAGTAATAAGCGGCGGTTTTGCTTGTAGCAATAATTCCACACGGAGAGGTCTTCAATTCGCCTACGCGTTCGTTCCTAATAGAGAAACTGCTCATGGTCTTTGCGTTTGTTCTTGTCCTTCTCTATCAGGGGAGTCGTAATAGATATAAACCATGTTTTCCAGTCATGCGTAAGTTATTTATAGTCATTAAATGGCATGATTCCTGGTTGCGGTAGGGTGCACGAACACAGTAAATCATTTACACCCGTCACCAGCCTGATCAGAAGTTGATGTAGCTCTAACCTTCGTTCGTCACAATAATGATGCGGGACAACTTGGAAGAAGAAAAATGAACCGCAACTGATCAAGCAAGGATAAGCTGAAGAACTGGAAATGGTATAAATGCAGGCACGCCAGTGACTACGGCACATCGTCATGTAACATAACGTTTCCAGCCAACGAGTTGAGTGATCACGAGGACGACAACCGAGTAATTACAGCCTTCATATACCGTAACCACGTCGTTGCGTGACTGACTACCTCGCGGTTTCACTCAACTGTTAGTGGCTTCAGAGAATAATTACCGGTACGGCAAACGCTCAACCAGCATATGGAGTACGTGATTCATCCACTACAAGCTGTGCAGTGTGATTAGTTGGCCAACTGATCGCTCATCCAGAGCTTTCCGTCATACGTATCGGTGAACAGCCGCACTGCACACGCGACCAGCACACTGGATGTGGGTTAATTAATGAGAACGGTGGTCAAGCACAGCAAGTCTGTTGACACCTTCGTTGCGAACAGGTTACACCTCCGAATTATAGAACAAACCGAAGAGTTCGCAAGAATTATATACCGTTCCTCTCAACGACAACCGAACGTATTTCGACGCCACAGATGACCCAGGTGAGCAAAGTCAACTTATGCCCTTGCTATCCTAGCTGACATCTAATCAGCAATATTACAGGTGGACGAGATAGTACTACCCAGGTACGTGCGTCCAAAATCTCAAACAGACTACCTGCAAAAAAGAAAGCAGGAGTGAGAATACCCCAGTCTTGAAGCAGCACTTGGTATCTTGAAGGTGCAAAGCGCACTTTACACGAGCCAAACCGTTTATTCGCCTTGTCCAACATGGTTTGCATGTCTTCGGCAGAAGGGCGAAGTGAGATAATGTCATCCACATACACTGAATCGGTCAAAATAGCGTTAAGGAGAAGCTCAACATCAAGCTCATTCCTCGAGCGCACTCTCCAGAATGTCGTCCATCACAAAATTGAACAAGAAGGGGGGAATCAGACACCCTTGACGAACATCACTAGAAGTGATGAACTCTCACTATGCTTGCACAGTGAGCATACAGTGATCTCAACAGATTCGCGTATTTCTCTGGTACTCCGTTGCGAAGAAAACAGTTCCAGATGACGTTACGAAAAGCTGAATCGAAGGCAACCTTTAAGTCTAAAAACACCACAGCCATCGGTTGCCTACGAGTGCCGAAGTTTCAAGATTCGTCGCAAGGCAAAAATGTGATCACCGGACCCTCGACCAGATCGAAATCCTGCCTGTTCTTCACGCATCTGACTTCCGCTGGGCCTATTGAGCCGACGTAAAATCAGGCCAGTGAGTAAGTTAGACTATGCAGACACTAGGCTAATGCCTGTGTGGTTGTCACAGACTACAAGTCCTCTTTTCGAAAACGGGAATTACTGTTTATAAACACCAATCACGAGGTATCACTTCAGTTTCCCAGGCCATCTGAAAAAGATTTCAGTTCCCATATCAGCCTCTCCCAACCATTCTTGAAAACAGATGGAGAGAGATCTGGACAGCAGCTTTGTTACGCTACAGTAACTTAAGCTCCAGGCTACTTCTGATTCCGACTGCTATGCGAACAACAAGTGAGTGGTCAATCGAGATTGAATGGAGAAGATCTGCTGCTCAAGAATTGGGCTGTATTAATCTAAAAGCAGTTATACGGGGGCTGAAGAAAATAATAAAGTCAAAATAAAATTGTGCAGTAATAGATGGTCTATCAGGTTCCCCACGGCTACTTTGATTTGTTTTGAGAAGGTTCCACAGAAAATGTTTTCGAAATACTCGGGAAGACGGGTGATGGCGACGCCTAAAAAAGATGCACACAAAATGGTTTAGGGTAAGTAAAACTGAAGATGGCGACTGAAGAAAAGTTCAACGACAATGCTTTCAGGTTCAAGTGCGAAGGTAACATCAGGCATTTTTGTTCCGCAAGTTGTACAGACAAGCTCGTTGTTTCTCCAACAGTGGTGTTTTATCTGATTTGTAAATACTTTCGATGTGAGGCACCGGAAGTGAACAGTTAACACACAGAAAAATAAGAATGGCGAGCGTGCATACAATTATAGAAGTAATGTTCAAGGTCAAGAATGGGGGGAAAAAGGGGGGAAAGAAGAAGCCAATAACGATGCGCACGGAGACTGGCAAAACTAGTGCCAATGACTTATGCTCTTCCCCAAGTTAGAAAGTGTTCTCAACCAAAGGTGTTCACTGTCCTTCAGACCTCAGTTAGGAGTGACCTACAGAAGCTTCAGGGTGCCTTCGTACTTACGACCTAAGTCATCCGTATACCACCAGACTGCGCATTCCGCACAAACTACCACCCAGAAACAAGTCACAATCCAGCATACGGTGACCTGGTATTTGTAAGAAGTGGCCAAGCCAACGAAGCCTATGAAACAAGACAAAATGAGTAAGAATCGACAGAATGTATTCGTTCCAAAGTCACGTCCGCGAACTTCGTCACGGCTGACACGGTGTTTTCAACACACGCCGCTAATGGTTCGGGGATAACAGTAGTCGAAAACGGACACTCTATGAGCATCCTCCGCGCGAATCGACCAGGGTTCAGAGCCGT
>JTDE01005947.1:0-39135 GCA_014338405.1 Paragonimus skrjabini miyazakii
TATCACAAAGGGTGTTTTGGTTGGTACTCCATTATCATAAAATGTTGATTCAAGTTAAACGTAATCCACAATAGATTTTAACTTTCTCACAAACTTTCCACACAGTGAGAAAGATACCATACTCGAGTTTTGTTGCTGTTTGATCATGCCAGTAGGACAAAACCTCGCCAAACTTACTCCGTCTGGAATCCCCTACTAATCACCCACCATCAAAATATAGCTTTACCTATCTAATGAGTTTCGAGATTTCATCTTGGAGGAAAGCCTTATTCGAGGGATCATCTACTCGGGTTAACTGGACACTTAGATTTTTGACTCTGAAATTAATTCCGCCAGCTGAGCATTATTCACGTGCGGATGTAACTGAACGGTTGCACATAATTTAGTCGTGCGATTTGCTAAGAGGATTGTAATCTATGTGGAAAGTTTTGCATGTGTCTTCTAACTGCTAACTTCTCAAAACATTTTACTAGAAATTTACGTGAAATCACTAAACTTTGGACGTGCCTAAGAAAATAGCCCACACCAAGCTAACCTAGAAGACGGTAGTTTAACGAACACATATTGAAGAGTCGTCTGCACCGGATTTAAAGTTTTGCATGAAGCCAAAAACTTATTCTAACTTTCAAAAATCACTACGTTGTTTCTACTGCTGATCAAAAATCAAACATCTTAGTATTCCATCAGCTGTTGTACCTATCAGATTCTGTGCAGTTATTTTAATATTTGTGTTTGCAAAATCAAAGGAAATCATGGATTTTTTATTAAGGGGCACAGGTCAAATTAGCTGAGAAGTGCATTGGTGTACTAGTTGGTGAACGAAAACCTCAGTGGACTAATCGTAATGTCATCCCTTGGAAAACAACTAATAATCACAGGTTCAGATATTCATGTTGTATCATTGTTTGCAATCCTGTTGAATGGCCACAACTGACAAACTCTGAAGTATTTTGAGGCCTCATCTATTAGTCATAGGCAGCTGACCTCATATTCTCAAAATCACGTGATTGCCAATCTTTACTTTTCGTGGATCCATCTATAAGTAGCACTCACGAGGTGGACCAACCCACAAGTTCAGTCACTTCATTGAAACTTTGTTGATTTTGTTTACGGGCTGGTAACACTCTTCTGACTAAGGGGAGTATGCAAAGTGGATTCATGATGGGTCCTGACTATCTTACTCACGCGGATTCAAATAGTTTTCCTACAGCTAACGTTTCTTGCTTGAAGTTGCAATCCTTATCAACTTCTCGGAAGTAGCTGCAAGATGTGTTTTGTCACAATAAACGTGTCATGTCTTCTCTGGCCTTGCAGGCGTTCTCGTAAAACATTGGAAATTGACATACGCATAATCCTGATTGCTTTTACCCGGAAATGGAAATATATTGAGAAGTGATAACAGTCATCCTCATCCGTTTTCTAAACTTTATAAAATCAATTTGATGTTTTGAATAAATGCTATTTAATATGCAGATCTGACAAAACAGTTGGTCTAATCATTATGTAAACACTTCGGGTTATGCCATAAAATGTTATCAGATTATCGGTTTTAAACTAGCAGAATTTTGGTGAAATATACAATAAACTTAATTTTCCCTTTACTCTCAATAATTATATTGTCTTCCTAAGCAGCTATAGCTCAGATGATGGCTGTAATGACTTCGGAAATGGGCAACGAAAAGCTAGATAGATTATCCTTAATGTGGATCTGTGATCTCTACTAAAGGTTAGTTAGTTAGATGTTAAACTGTTGAGGTATGCCGTGCATTACTGTTTGAACATATGTTTGGATATCATCTACGTAACGTTTACACAACAGTAGCGCCTTTCTGTCATCAGCATTGGAAACCCAATTTCATTCAAGCGTTAGTTTTCATTCAGCGAACAGTTCATGCCATGCGCTTATTACTTTCCGCGTTGAACTAACAAAAAGATTAGATTCACTGTTAACAGATTCTTATGCACACAATTGGATCTCTACATTCCCGTTGATGTAAGACATTTGAGCTGTGAATGTTGTTGCCATGGGAAATTATTTTGACTTCACGCATTTTTGTAGAGAGCCACATCAATGCTTACTCTCAAAATAACGAAGTCCCCTTAAAATGGCTTGACGGGATAGACCAAGAAGATATCTGCCGTGGTGTGGTCTCTCATAAGAGGGGATAACTGAGAATTTTCAAAGAGTGTACGCATGACACAAGTAGGGTTTTGCGGATATTTCGGTTGATCGCATGCCTTATTGTTTTTAGAAAGCCGTCCGTCATTACTTCTTTTTTAACAGCAACCCCTCTTTCAACAGCATCTTATACGCTGCTTTTAGGAGTTCCTTTACACTGTCGACAAACAGACGTAGCTTCTTGTCATATCTTACGGGTCGACAGCTTTCTTCTTAGCAGGAAATGGATGTTCTGTTGTTAAATGTACGGCGGGACACAATCAGCTATTGAGATGTTTACTGCTCTCTGCGTCTCATAGCCGTGAGTTCAGCATCCCGGTAATTCACATGCAGTGGTTGAATACTGAAATTAAACACAAATCTGAATATGCTATAACGTTTAGATAATCAAACATGTGTTCAAACAGCAATGCACGGCATACCTCAACAGTTTAACTTCTAACTCACTAACCTTTAGTAGAGATCACGGATCCACATTAAAGATAATCTATCTAGTTTTTCGTTGACCATTTTCAAGGTCATTACAGCCATCGTCTGAACTATAGCTGCTTAGGAAAATAATATAATTATTGAGAGTGAAGGAAAAATTAATTATATTGCATATTTCATCAACATTTCGCTTGTTTAAAACCGATAATCTGATAACATTTTATGGCATAAACCGAAGTGTTTACATATTTATCAGACCAACCGTTTCACCGGATCTAAAGGGATGAATCAATACATCCAACGCTGTGAGGTTTCGAGGAGAGAACCAAACCAAATTAGGATCAACTCGGATATCTGTTTCAGAAACTTAGGTTCCAAAATCTTCTGCAGTCTCCAAAGGATTAGTATAGAGTGGTATCTATAGAGGAAAAGCTTTCTTGGAAGAAATGTCTGAAGATGGATTACCATATATAGCTTTGTATTCGTACAAGATAGTATAGCTGAATTATATAAGGACAAACTTAATGGTTTGAACCAACACTAGTACGACCAGTAACTCATCTGTCCCAAAAACTCATTGTATTTCGTTTACAACAGTTTGAACCATATCACCATCATACAAAAGACTAACTGGATGTTCAGTTTCACAAATGACATGTTTTAAACACAATGCATTTTCGTGATTTAATTAGAACCAGGTCTCGATAAAATTTTATGGCCTGAACCTAATACATGAAGTTTAATCGAATATCGATGTCAGTTTCAAATCGCCGACATAAACTGATTTTTGTTGATGAGTCCGAATGCACTTTCATTCAGTTTTATTCTCAGGGTAAACCTGAGAAACAGTTTGATTTTATTGCTGATAAGACTTGCCTACTTTTCGCTTGATAGCACAGAAAAATAATTGCGCGCCCTGAACGAATTTATTGCTTTATGATGCACATCTACAGATGTTAACTAATCATTATATAATCAGAAGTAGGCAATAAACAAGATTTATTTATTGACTTTTTGTTAAGAATAATAAAGTGGAGACCACTCTAGTTACCCCTTCGGTTTTGGTAGATGCCGTTTACTATACACAGGTGGGAATTTCATTAATATCCCACGCTGATGAAGGGAATTTTTCTCTTCGCTTTTGAAATAGTTATTCTTCTCTGCAACACTCAACTTGCAATCCCGTTTGTCATCGAACTACTCTAGTGAGGCGTACTAATTGTGTCACATACAGTCACGTAGTATATGTGATCGATGTGCAGTGCACCGTTAAAAAACATGTTACCGTGGAACTCAGAATAGATTAGAGTTAATGCATGATGACACAACGAATGGGCGGCCTAAACTAATTTGGTTTCATCATATTGCCTTATACGTGATACTCGCAATGTTTACGAGATCACTAGTGACGAACTTCATATGCTGAATTAGTAAATATATGATTATTACAGATGTCCGCGCCCCATAAATAAAAATACTTAGAAGCTCGTTAGAAAACACCGTTAGAAACAGAAGCAATACAGATCATAAATGATAGTTTTCAATTGATTTATGTATATATCTTATTTCCGGTGACAATTTTTAACCGTTCTACATAAGCAGTGGCTATGTGAGAGGAAGCAAACGCCAAAGAAACACATCACACATTTATCTTAGTAACAAGCAGTTGGCGTTTATTCTTTATGCAACTTGGGCAATAATAACAACTCATCGCTATGTACAACAAAAACAGTAGTGATTAACTGTGTTATCCAACAATTCGGTGGTATATATTATAAGATCAAAAAACATTTGTCCGCACAATTTCTTCAGGATGACACGCACTTCATTTGAAATATAACATCAGGAATATGAACAAATGAGCAAAACTGGTGACCGTGCAACGTGAACCTAGGCCGGATGGGATGTATACTAAGATACAAACGCTTCCATCAACTATGGGCGCCATTCACCTTGCCTACATTTGTGTTACATCACAAGTGAACTAATTATTGGGTGGTTGCACGATGTTGAATTTAGAACACAACGTTCATCTTGAATTATTTCAAAAATCTATGTGTCTGAACAAACAGTTGCGGCACGCAGAGAGACCATCGTATTACGCAGTTGACTACTGAGTTTAAAACCTATTTGACAAAATGTTTTGGCGGTCAGGTTAGTTTTGTTATATTCGTTCTTCACTAAATTGTCCATCAGATTCCCGTCAGAACCTACCTGGCGGTGGAGTGTGAGTTTCAGAGTATGTATCCTCAAATTGTAGGGTCACATTGATTAAAAGGTTTAGAATGACAGACAGGGTAAACATTACTGAAGGGAACTACAACTCGTCTGTCCGGACAATTAATGGTATAACAGGACAGTTCACCTTCCTGAAGATAACTTCGTAATTAAGGTTTGAGATCGTGTATTCGAACTAGTGGGATTCCTCTCTTTAAAGCGTCAAACAAACTGTATTGTAGAGTGGAGTATGGTTGAAATTCGTCAGAACAATGATGTTCACACATCATTTTGAACACAAATTACACCGACCCTCATTTACAAACGAAAAAACTAACCGAAATGTGGTACCACGTTCTGATGAGTAAGAAACTTTCAAGATATGTTCTATTTTAAGGATGCTATCATCGGCTTCCATTGATACCTTGTCAAATTAGAACCTTTCGCTTGCCTTCACCTCAAAAATTTCCCAATTGATTACGCTTACGAATATATATTTGTATGCTATAATTTTTATTTGAATGATAAACTTCTTCCTCTGAAACTCTAACTAACAAAAAGAAAATGTCAAAGCATGAACCATGGTGGATCCAGAGGAATGCGGTAACTGATTTTCGCTGTTAATGTGATACCCATCCACCTGGTGTGGTGGCTGCAATTTAAACTTACAACATGATGAACTGGTCATTTCGTTTTATGGTTGTATCTGATCAGACACTAATGAACATGGTCATGTATTGATGGTTCGAATTTCAATACCCGACCTACTTAGCTAAGTATAATAGGGTAGTCGTCATATGAACAACGCTGATTGTCAATGAAACTGTTATTGATCCATTAATTTATTGGTCCGTGAACAATTATGAACCAGTCCAATCTGTGCTGCGGCTCGAGATGTGGGTGACATAAGTACGTTTACTTCCGGTTTGCAATGAAGAACATGCCGAAGGTAAAATTATCCGGGAGATTGCTGGGTAAGTGTTAATCCTGTATGCAGTTAACAGTAACTGTAAACTGAACGTTCGGGTGATATTTATTTTGAGTTATTTCCTCACCATTGTGTTTTCTACCTGTCTCTTCCATTCTACCTCTTGAGAAAGTCGTGAATGTGGAAATGTTTCCTCGTAAGTGCACACCGTACTTTCAGTTAACTTCCACCAATAAAAACTGGCTGATGTTCTTCACCTTCGAAAGATAGTGAGCCACCATGTCCCTAAGTAGGTTCCACAGCTCCTGTTATGGTTTTGGAATTCGGTTTTGAAGAAGGTAACTTTACAGTAGCAAGGAAACAAGCATCATTGTGAATGTTATTCTCCTCGTCATTGGCTTTAGGATAATACTTTGTCTTTTTGCTCTGCATATTTTAGTCTCCTTTCTATCACCATTGAATACATGCACCATAAACCCAAAATTCCAATCGCTAAAATTGACCCTATCCGTTTCTTTGAGAGCAATATTCTGTTAATTATCTCCATATCCCAGTATCACATATTCTTGTAATTCACCTTCTTCTAGAAGGTATGGTCAAGCCACTGACTGACTTGAAGCTCATAAGACCTGGGATAGGTGTGGAAGGGAACGTGATTTTTGCACGTGGTTTGCCATTTCTAACCGAGTTTGGAATATCTCTACATCGGGCCAAACAAAAACAAAGGGTTTGCGTTGGGGGGTGGTTCAATAATGCAAATCCGACAGAAGACTTCACAGAGAAAAGGCTGGCATTTTTGACGGAGTATATAAGCAGGAAGTTTGATGATTTTGAGCCAGCTTACAGAGATAATCAACAGGTAGACACTAATTAGAAACGTAGTGCTCTGAAAAGGACAAACTGAAATTACAAGCCCATATTAAGTGGACTGATCGCGTGAGCAATGTGGCAGTTCGCCGGCGCGTATTCCGGAACGCTCGGGATGCGCGATCAATTGGTCAATTAATCACGGTACACAGCTTGCGATGGTTAGGTCACGTACTCCGCATGTCACCTAATCGTTTACCGTACCGGGCATTGTACGCTGAGGCCACCAGCAGTTGGGTAAAACCACGTGGTGGTCAAGCAACAACGTGGTCACAAAATATGAAGACCCTGACTGCTCCATTGAGCAAAGTGGGTAGGTGTCGCCTGCCTGGATGGGGTCCTCGTGATCACTCAAACCGTTGGTTAGAGACGCTATCCGAGATGGCTAAGTGTCGCAGTCAATGGCGGACCTGTATCCATACCATTTTTAGTTCTTCCACTCAGTCTTGTTTTAATAATTTTCAATCTTCTTAGTAACGTTTTCTTCTAGGATATTCCACGTCACTGTTGAGGTGAGCGGCGGCCCGAGCCACAGTACCTTTTGGTCAGGCTCATGGCTGTTGTGATGATGATGATGATGATGACAAGCTAATGCAAACTGAATGTTTTCATATATAAAAATAAAATATTTATATAAGAAGGCATGTGCGTTCGCTGAAGCACTTCCACATATACCCAGTTTTTGCGGAAACTATTCAGAATTTCTCAGATAAGGTTAACGGATCAGTAGCATCAGCAGTGGTAGCAGTTGGTGCGTTGAATCACCTCTTCGTGGTGCTGACTAGAAAGTATCGGTTAACAATTCAACAGCACTAATCTTATCTGATTCCACATTGCTGGTAAAGGTAGCTCGTGGAAACATGTACTGCCAGCCTTTCTGTATTGAAAAGCACATTGGACAGGCCAAGTTTGTATTGGTCTGTCTAATCACATTTGTGTTTAACGACAGACGGGCGAAATTCAGCTAGAAGTAGATGTTCAGCCACTAACACTCTTTAACTGTGATTGCTGTGAAAATAATTTTCTAATCAAGCTTGACCTCAGTTAGTACGGAATGCTTAGGAACTTTGTTCAACACGACCGTAAACAGTCACGAAAAATGGTTGTTTGTAACTGGTATCTGCTGGAACTGACGTTCAATCTTAAACTTGCCAACGAAGCGGAAACCTCATATCCTATTTGACACGAATTCTAACGCTGTTTTTTTTCTGATGCAAATTTAGGCGTATCCGTACGTGTTCACGTGCATCACAGTGGCACATAAAATCCACTTCCACTACTTGTGAAATTAGTGCTTTGAATGTGGAATCCCGATCAACAGAATAGTTAGCGTGGTTAAACCTTTTGGTTCAAACTATGATAACTTAACACCAATCAAGTAACAAATCTCCGTATATAGAATTGAAATATTTACAGCCGCTTTTTGCCTTCTTGAAATATATTAGTTATGGTGTAGATAAATTCACTGTTGAACATATACACTTTCCATCAGTTTCTGTACACAAGGCGAATGGTAACTCACAGATGTGATATTGTGGCAAAAAGTACTCACGACACTCAGAGGCAGTTACGGAAGGCTGACTATTCAAATATTCACACACTGTGATATGAAAGGGAGAAGAATGTTGTTTCTGTAGTTTCTTCCAGAAAATGTAGAAATGCTCTTGAAAGCAGATCGTTATCTCCGAAACAACTCAGATGTGTACATATCTGAAACAGAGCACTTCTGTTTTTGCACACAGCGCTCACCTTTGTAGCAAGTTAACTGAAGGTCTTGGTCCTATGTTACTAGTATGGTGTTTTGCAAGGCAGAAAGGGACCTCATGTGATATCGAGTGTTTAATTAAAAAACAATGTGATTTCATTTTAAATAAATACACAGATTTGAAGCTGTTTTGTTGATTCAAAGACAGACGAAGCTATCACATACTCTTAAGATACTAATGATGATTTGAAGCCGGTTTTTTGTAGTATTCAACCATTCTTTTAATCTGTGTTACAAGAAAGTTTGTTGCTAAGATCAACTTCGCAACTATTCCAACGATCTTTCGAGTCCATTCAAAGCAATGCAGATCATACCATAGATGTCCAGCACTGACTCCTCGAATGATGATTGTCAAGATCAATCGGTAATAGGCAATGCTGGCCTCTTCATGTATTTTAGCAACCAAATAAGATGTGTTCTGTTTTTAATTTTTACGAATGATTTTGTACCCCAAAACATCTAAATGGTTAGAAACCACCTATCGAACATGACAAAATTAGGTAGCCGAACGGAAATGAAATCATTCGACATGAACTAAATCTACTTAATCAGCATCATTGGTCTTTCGAAGATAATTTGTTGCTCTCGCCCCAAATAAAATCACGGTTGATTTTTGTTTTCCGATAAGACGTGTTTATTTTCTTAATCATGTATGCATGTCCGCACAGGAAGATAATTTTGTCCCCAAGGAAACCTATGGTAGTAAAACTCACAGTAACGTCAACAATTCCTTGAATGGAAAGAACCAATAAAAAACCTATCTACTGATGGTTCACTTCTTTTGAAAACGAGAATGCTTGACTAATTAAACATCCTAGAATAGTATGCTAATGTTATACACATAAAAAGAATTATAGGTTGCGTTCAGATTGCCAAGGTAACAAACGGGCAAGTTTTAACTCCAAAGTAATCATGTTTGTTCCGACGGTTGGGAATGCAAACCGCATGTGCTGATTATCCGTGAAACTCACACTAGTAAAATTACAGCATTCGGTAGTAAGTATTTCATTTGTTTAGTCGTGGAACAGGCCATTTATTCTTCACACGAAACAATTCAAATCAATATATCGTTTCTCCTAAAGGTTTGACAAAATTTGAATACGGCAGGGAAACTACTATAAAAGCCCGAAGAGATTTTACAAGAACATTTGTTCGCATAATTGACTTCTTATGAATTCTATGGGAATCTGAGAACATTATATACTTTGACCACCAATAGTTGAGTGAAACCACATAGTGGTTAAGAGACAAGATTTTCATGAAATATGAGGACTACTTCACTGAGCAAAGTGAGTGGGTATCGTCTGCCTGGATAGGGTCCTCGTGATCACTCAAATTGCTGGTTAGAGATGCTATCCGAGATGGTAGTGTGTCGCAGTCAATGACCTAATTGCATTCATACCATTTCTAGTTCCTCAGTTTAGTTTTATTTTATTAATTTTTAATCTTGTTAGTAACGTCATTTTCTAGGATATTCCACGTCACTGCTGAGGTGGGGCGGTGGTCCTTTGGTAAGGCTCATAGCTGTTACGATCATGACCATTTGAAAACATGAAGTTACCAGGCTTGCCGTTCTCTGATGCAACATAAATTATTTTCCTCACTAAGTCCTCCGTGTTTCTACAGATATCAGAATTAATGCTCCTTATAAAACACAATTTACTATCAACAGTATCGTTTGGTTTAACTAACATAACCGTAGGCTCATCCGTTTCAAATAATTAGCTCATCCATACAAAGGCCCTGCGGAAAATAATGGCACAAGAACAATGTAAAACACTTGAATAGAAATGCGTCAAGAACTATTACTGTATATCAGGTCTCATCCCTGATCGAAGTAACCGGAAGCATTTGTACATTCAGATACATGTGCAAACATTCCAGTAGAATTTGATTTGTAACGTAATGAACAGTAGGTTCATGATGGGTACAGATGTTTACAACTGATGTGAGACTGTAATGGTGTTTTGATGCAATTTAATCTTCGGAATTCTCCCTCATCTGAGTTACGAAGCATTATTCCTCAAGGTTTGGTCTGAACTCAGGTAAATCGGAACAGTGATGTTCTGTCCTGTATGTCTGAATAAAAACGTCGAACACGATGAGCCTCCCAACGCTCAGAAAAGGGCAGCAAGACCGAAAGTATGATGCGTCACTCGTCAGTAACTTCTTCCAGCGGGTAGTACTGTCCTCACTCATGGGTCTCGAGGCTAAATTGCACCTCCACTCAAAAAACGTGCAAAATGATGGTTAACGATTAAAAAATTGCGAAGTTTGCGCACCACTTATGGTCGATAAAGATTTTCATATGCAGATAGTCTCTTCATCCGGTTTCCTACTTAAAGAGGCACCAATCTCGAGTTTTGTTGTTCTCGGAGCAGACCAGTAGTGCAGATCCTTGCTTCATCCAGGACACGAGCTTCTGTCTGCGTACATATAAAGAAGGCGCATCGGTCATCTTATCACTGGACTCAGTAGATACGGCTAATCTGTCCTTGATACAGGATTACAAACAGTGTTGCTGTCACGGTAAACTTTGCGGCTACTACTTGGACGTTTGTCGTGAGCCTGTCGCTGCAGTACTAAGACTTTATATTGAACAAAGATCACGTTATCACTAAACGAATGGCCTCTTTTTTCGCACCGCATTTATCACCACAGCATCGGAACCATAAACCACAGACTAACTTTAAAATAGAAGCTGAAACAACACTTACTGGCAACATACGATAAAATCGTAACGCCTCAAGACTGTTTTCTCCACACGTTTGTGCATTCCACCAAGTCTTGGCACTATCGGATGTTTCATGAAAACTCCGCACATCAGCTAGCAAGATCCGGTTCACAAGACCGTTTACCTGAACAGCCGGACAAGCTTAATATTAATGTGCCATGCAAGGTCAGGAAATAATGATAGATGACGCATTCTTGCAACGGTTCGACCATACAAACGGAGGATCTTACCGAATAAGACCGTTGCTGGCGTTGTCGTTGATCACTACCGTCTCAAGGACAAACCTAGAAAAGAAAACTCACCAGAAAAAAGAAAGACGATGATTATGACTGAACGGGAACAGTGCTGCGGATGCAAGCAGCTCACAGACAACGGCGTGCTGTCACATCAGATAAAGGTTCTTACTAGCGATATGATCGAACACAAAATCCGCGCTCTGAGCAGTAACCGTTGATGAATGTGGTCTTATCGATTCTCGCGTTAGCCACACCGATTGGTGCTCCCGAATGCGTTCAGATAATCGCCGTGTTCTGCAGCCTATGTAGAATATGCCACAGGAAAAAACGAAGCGCATTTTATCGAGTCAAACCACCCAATGAATCAGACCGATTCGTTCAAGGCCAATCTGACGAATATGTGTGATACAAGCGGAACAGGTCAAAGGTCGTATACTGTCAATTGCAGAAGCCATTGCAATTTGCCCACACTCACCACCACTGTGAACCCAAAAACGGCTGGTCAAAAGGTTGAACCTTCCATGACCGTGCACCAAAATCCAGAATTGAATGATCACATAGACGTGACGCATTTTTGCGCAAAATTCGTACAACTCACATGATCAATGTTATGTAATTAAGTCTCACGACTCAAACCAGACAGAAACTATTGACTGACACCTTTTGCCTCAGTAATATGTTAGCTATCATCTCTATCGAACTCATATAACTGTGTTGTAGTTAGCCTGATGATTAAACACCGAAGACGAGTTTGTTTACTATGCATTTCTGCTCATGACTAAATCGAGCATATTTAAGGTATTAAAACAAACTCAACCTTCCCCCTTTTGTCAGCCGACTTGAAGGTTTCTAAAGTAGGCCTACATTTCCAACAAACTGGTGTGCGCAGTTTTGTAGAAATAAAGATATGCAACAAAAACCGACATATCGCCACTTGTATGACTCGTTTGTATCGAGAACGGTCTGAAACAAATCACAAGTCTTACAAACCTTCCTACTGTTACTGTAAGAACGTACAGTTCGGCTATGTTTCGCTAACAAATTTGGATGCACTAGAGCAACATCATGTAGAGAATGCAAACATTGCCAGTAGTTTTGGCTGAGTAATCGAAGTCCACTAGAAATGACACTATCCTGGCATGGGTTAGGAAGCGTCTGGCATATTTCCAAGCCGACGAGCATGTTGCCATGTGGCAAACGATAAGTAACTCAATGGGACCAATGCTCGTTTCTCATTACATGAAGTACCAGGTAGATTACACCCAAACATTTGCAATTGTTTTTACACACAACAAATACACACTGTTACAATATATTGAGGTAGTCACGCTAAAATGTTGGTATCTAACTGCCTGTATTCAGAAAGGTTTGTTAGTTAGTATCTCCCTGCCTTGATAGTTATAATCACCACGGTTTAGTAAAACGGCATGGTTGTATTTCTCTCGTGTATTCATCTATCTTACCCTTTTTCTGTTTTATAGTATTTTATTCTGTATCGTACGCTTAACAACAACCGAAAGGATTTGTCCGATCATCAACCGTGCGCAATAAATTTGTGGTTGCTTTGTTTACTAATAAATGTTTGATCAACCCCCTTGCCAAGCCATGTAGAACGGCATTCTTTGATGCACCAAGTTTTGCAATCTGTATACTCCACCTCAAAACACGGAACTGATTGCTTTGTTTAATGGAACAAAAGTAACTTGTCTCTCACGTCTCAGTTGAAAATAGTCTCTGTGAATAATCCACTTTGCAACGTTATCTAGAGAAGCTCATTTGACTGTTAAATGAAGACACATATGGACTAATTAAGCTATCACGTTGATTCTTAAAGGAACATGCAATCACAATGACTTCTTTTCAACCAATAACGTGCTCTAAAGATCAGCGTGAGAGACTTTTGAGTAACTCGAAAGCAACCGGTCTGTCCTCCGTTTCTTTAAACATGTGGCCGATCGAATCCCAAGTGTTGATACTTTTCTGCTCCTAGTTTGTCTTCCGTAAATATTTTTAGTTATGCTGATATGAAGGTCCAATCCTCCAGAAAAAATACTGATTTATTTGTATTGGTCCAAGTTTGATGGTGCAAAAGTGAAAATATCCTTGACCACTTTTCTAAAACTGATATGGTTATGTCGAACATACTGAAAGCCAACACCTAGTGAATGATTGGAACTACTTAAATACAACCGTACTGTTTACTAACCAAAGCAGCTAAGAGAGACGATACGTTCATGTTTGGGTCACTCGGAAAGATAAACACTATTTTGCCGTGAACAGCAACATCCGAAACACAAGATCTGCCGGTACACTGCAGTGCATTTTGTCACGTAGCATACGCAATAGTCTATGAATCCTCCCTGTATCAAAAATTCGAATTATACATTGTTCAGAAAGATCGCCTAAACCTGTATTTTCTGGATGCACTCAGTTTAAAGCGGCCAAAAAACGGTACAAGTCACCAGTGACTCATTTTATTAATAGAAAGACTAATGGTTGCCTAAGAAAATATGCTCATATGAGCCCTGCAAATTTGAAGGACGGGATGTTGCTTACATCACGCAAATTTTGTGTCAAAGAACAGATATTTTGCTGTCCTGTTCCTTTCTTGTGTACACCAGTCAAAATGAAGTTCTCGGAACTTATACTAGTGAACTCGATGGATATGTTCTATACACAGTTTATATTGGGAACCGACTGCTTCAAGTGAGAACAGAAACTCACATTTTAATCCACATTATAGTTAACAAGAATGTACAACCGTAGTTTGTATGTGTATTTCTGGGTGTGTGCACGATTGTCACGTTTGTATTTTTATGTATGCAAACATTGCGTGCAAAACGACTGCAAATAAAGAAACATAAGTTTACTCTGAAGAAAATTGATTAATCTCGACTACATCGTTTCACCATACCGAATCTAATAATCAAATCCCCAACTACTCATCAGTAATTATAGATAAGACAAAACTGAACAGCATATATCATATGCCCCAAAAGCCTGGTTGGTATATTTTGCTATTAACTACATAAATGACAATAAAAGATTTAAATTGCTTACTTGAACGATTATACGAAAATGGTTTTCGTTTGCATATCTTTTGGAATTGTTCATCTGTTTTCCACATTGTTGTATTTGACGTGTAAGCTCCATCCAATTCAATAAAAAAATAAATGTATCGTACAGGTCACACAGAAAGGCAAGGTTCATGATTGTATCAAAGATGGAACACAGATGGAACACAAAATTACTATTTAAAAAATGCAAAAATGACAGCATGAGAAACTATAGCACATGAGCTCGGACAAGAGAGAAATGTTTACTTTGGTTGGACTTATCGAGTAGTCTCACTTTACATCTTCTTGCCCTTCAAGGGTGATAGTATCGCTGAAACCGTGACCAAGAAGCCTAATATAGCAATCAATAAAAGTTATTTTGCAGTTCAACTACGCGTTTGGTTGACCTCCACACCAGTATTGCGCTCTAAGTTGAAAGATATATTGCCTGTTCATGCCGCCTCTCTTTATGTTTACCGTTTCGTTTGTTCCTGTGGAACAAGCTACGTAGGCCGCACAACACGTCGATTATCCGAACGTATTCAGGAGCACCAACCGGTGTGGCTGACGCGAGGATCGATGAGGCCCTGTTCGTCTGTGATCGCTACGCATTTGATCGAGTCAAACCATCGGATCAATCAGACCGAATCGTTCAGGCCAATCTACCAAATATGTGCGATACAATCGAAACAGGTCAAAGGTGGTATGTTATCAATTGCAGAGGCGATTGCAATTTGCCTATGCTCACCACCACTATGCGCTCAAAAACGGCTAGTCAAGACGTTGAGCCTTCCATGGCCGTGTACACAAACCAAGAACAGAATGATTGCATAGATGTGACGTATCTCCCGCAGACTTCGTACACCTCACGTGGTCAATGTTATGTAATTAAGTCTCATGACTCAAACCAGACAGAAACTGTTGACTGACATCTGTCGCTTCAGTATTATGTTATCTACCGACCCCTATCAAACCCATATAAACGTGTTGTATTTAGCTTGATGATGAAACACCGGAAACGAGCTTGCTTGCTACACGTCTCTTCTCAATTCAGTATATATTGATTGCACAACTCAGTGCTGCACACTGGAGTCGTTTTATCACTGGGTCCTAACCGTCTCCTGCAGAATTCCCGTGACCCAAATTTGTCAGGACAATTGGTTAAATCGATTGTCTACGCATCAGCAACTAACCATCAAAACTAGATTAGCTAATTCACTTATATCCGAAGACTAACGTGCGCTAATCAGAATGGTCTGGACGGTACTGTTGATGACCGGAATGGTTGTGCAACTCTGCAATACGTGAACTGAAGGCAGGAGACCAAAGGCGGATTCTGGAAAAATGGATGCCAGTAGAACACAACTTTTAAATTGGAACGACTGTTACTAGGGTCACGACGGCTAATCCGTCTGCCGCCGGATCTATGCTTTACAAGTCACGTCAGCTTCTTTACTTTTACGTAAGCAGACTTCAATGTCATTGGGATTCGCCATCACCATCGACCAGACCTATAAATCTCATTAGTTTCTTTGTATATCTTCCGTTTAGTCCCAGCCGATGGTCAGCCATCTTTTCATAGTCACTGATAGTTTAGCTCCCGAGTTATGGGTGTGGCTACTAGTCACTGATAACCTGACACGATAAAACCTTACAAACGTGAATACTTAGCCCAGAAATAAGTGCTTAATACTGGGACTGTCAAGGATGTTCGCCCAGATTAGATCTCCAGGCCCCATGATGTCTGCAAGTTTACCAATAAGCAGTATGAGATTTTTAGTTACTATAAATTGAACATGAACTTAATTGCAGCTTTACATTCTCATAGAAGTTTTAGTTAGCGCTCTTCGGAAAGGGAACTGTACTCTACTGTGTTCTTAAGAATGGTCTATGTAATGCATATCTTCGCCATAACCTCAATTTTCTCTGACAAGAAGATGTGGCTGAACACTTGTACACCACTGGTCGGTCGTGTCGAGTATGAAGTTTGATCGAGTTATCCGTAGTCACCAAAGAAGATTTACCTTTCATATTGTCGGTCTTCGGCTAATCTGTTATCATTGTCAGTACTGTGCTGTAAATAAGCCGTAATTTGATTTGTTTGTTTCATCATTGGGTCAAAACTACCTATGTATACGTTCAGTGATAGTCAGACTGATACAAAGTTAATGCTGTTTCCTTCAATGTGTAGGGTACCCGAGAGCACGGCGATCTACCAAGGTTGTCAGCTTGTTTGCAACTATTTTGAACCGTGTTTTATTGACAGTTTTTTTATCCATGCGGCCATTTAACCTCCATTAATTCGTAAAACCCCTGAAGTAATTGCAGACGTTAAGGTAGACCTGACACCATCCACCCGTTCAATGGGTGAAGTACACAGGCCAAACGAATTTAACCTTTCCGTTTATCCAGGGAAGATTGATCTGTTCGTAGTCGTATACACCATTCAGACCATGAGGACAGCTCCAAATTTACTTGGTTTAACATTAATAGGGACTATTAGTTTCTTTCCAGATTACCTAAATCCAACAGAATTACCGTTTTTTGAGTTTACTGATTGGCCCATCACGTTTCTGAGATAGTCTGGCCTGTCAAAGTAACCAGTTGATCATTCCGAGTGGGTAAATTTTTGGGCCACACCAGGGTTCAGTAGTCACTGACCAGTTTAAACTGATGTAATGCCTTGCCTTTGAAAAGCATCCAATGTACGACAAGCGCGGGTGAGCTATAGTATGTTTTGTTTTTGGAAGATCGGCATCTGGAAACAGATCTTGTGCAGGAAATGCGGAGATCTACTCATAAAGCTGTCACCAGCCCTTATTAGTAACCACAATCAGCCCGTGTTCCCGTCCTTTTCTTGTCTTAGTCATACACCACAACAGCACAACCGCAATGAACAGATGCCAGTCTTTCTGGTTGGGTAAACTGACGAATAAAGTTTAGGTTTGTATATCCAAACAACTCATATAAATTAGTCTTGATAACTATCTACCTGCTAAGTGAGTCCCCCTCGGCTTCGCTGTTTCAAACTCTGAATGTATTCATGCCCATTTTAATCTAATTAATAACGTTCGCTGTTCTGGCATTCAATTAGGTCATCACGTTTCTGCATCTTCTATTATTTTATCCAGCTTAATATAACCTGTGTCAAAGTTCTTGGTTCAAACAGAGTTACAAGTTGCAACATCAAATCGGAGGCTCATGGATGCTTCGCTGTCACATGATATACGAAAATGTTTTTTTACAAAGTTGAACGTGGGTGGTGATTGTGACGTGTGAATCTTTTTCACATTGTTGGAGAAATCATGCGAATTAGAGTTGAAACCTCACCACTCATATAAATCATCGACCACTATAAATGAATATCTAGTCAACCCTAAATTTATCACGTTTTCTGTCTGGAATCGCTCATCTCTATATAGAGCAGAGGTCGATCACACTTGCATTGACACTTCTAGTTGCAAACAATAGGAACAGAGGTTATAAACTCTCAGCTCTGATTGCAGCCTACACAGGACAAAATTGCTGACGGTAAGAAAATGCTAAATACTTAACTAACATAAGGACATCTCGAAATGTTTTTAAAAAGTTATTTTTACGCGTGATGGCACACGGATTTTGTGAATCCAAATCAGTTTTTTTACTTGAACTATCCACGAGTACTGTCCATTCAAAAACTAGAAAACAAGTTTTCGTGTCAGTCTTCTTTATGTCGTCAAGTGCAGTATACCGTGTCATCACATGCGTACATACGTCTTATTTCCCTTGCTTTCCACTGGATCCAAATAGACTTTAGTGTTTTAAGATTGCCAACCAGATTTCCGACAGATTCTTTTTAAATTAACCATAATTCCAGTGTACACTTTCCTCATATCTCTACTTTCCGTGATGTTTTCATATCCTGTTTGATTTCGGAGCAGACTGTTATTACACAATTGTTTTTAGCTCAAACTTTATATGTTCCACAAGATTCGCATACAATTTTTCGATCGCTAACAGCAATAAACTGAGACGTAAGTGAGTTTCTCGTTCTACATTTTTTATCAGTGAGAATTCAAAAGTATCGACAGTACAGTAAAGTACAATCAAACCAACCTTTCTGTTGCCGTACGGAATGTGAACTCATTACGCGACGGTTTATGGACTGGATTTCATACCGAAAACTATGACAAAATTAAGGTAACTGATGCTGAATACTTTTATGCCGCTGCGTATTCCACTCTGATTGCGTAGCCGAACACTTTCGCATGACACACAGATGCACACAATCTGTAGAGTTGTCTGAATTTAGAAAAGCACACAATTTATGTCATTGTTAACCTCAAGGCTGTGCTCCTGTAAACATGGTTTAATCAAGTTAAAACAAATATTTCAAGTCACCATGGTAGCCGCATGGTTTGTAATAGAGATGATATACGAACCGGGTAGTTTACTGGATTATATGATTAGCAGTTTGCCAAGTGGAAATAAAACTTTATGTTGCCTTGTTGCAAGATTGTTGAATTCGCTTGATTTGCCTTGTTGTTATGTACGCTGCTGTTTCTATAACCTAATCCACAACTGCTTTATTCACGATTTACTTCTCAGGCACGCCTTTGTGTATTTGGTCTCTCTTACTCTGGACTTGAAGGACAGCCGTGATGATGACTTCAATCCTGCGAACGACTACTTTACTAACCATAGTTACTCTTGGTATACCAAGTAGAAGTATTTTTGATATATATTTTCCTCGTGGTTATTATGCGTGTAACCATTCGCCACATTCAAAACCACATTTGCTAACTTCTGTTGCTCCCTCTGATGGCACTTAACAATTCAACCTGTTTTATTTGACCACTGGCTTTTTGGCACTACTGAATCGATCAATAACAGGTCATCTAACTGAAAAATTCAAATGTACCTATTCAGTGTTAACAATCAGCGAACCTCAAACGAAATGGCCCGTCATACCAGTGTCAATCGCGCACAGCATGGCTGAGATGAATGATCACATTTACATGTTACAACCATACGTAAAAGCTAAAACGTCATACCATGAGTGAACAAAATGAGGCCTCATTAGTGATCATGAACCGTCGACTGGGATAAGATTTTCATCGTACTAAAGTGTCAAATTTGCAGGAGGTAGTAAGTAGTGAGCATGTGTTAAGTTTGCTTGTGATCTGGTGCACCAGTCGTGGCATATTACAGTGACGTGTGTGGTTGACCAGTCGATCAAGTTAGCCTTAGAATTGGTCGGAATAGTCGATCTGACAATTAGACACAACGTGGTTTGTTTGACAATCAGTCGTCTAACAGATAACCACTTCCATTTCAGTACCGTAGCAGATAGATCAATGTCTTATTACCAGGTAGCAATTTCACTAAATGAAAACTTTGAAAACTAATTCGCTTAACTCTCAACAGCCAATTTATCCAACTCACTACTGCAGATAAAATAAAGGTTATTGATTGTGGTTTGGCAGTGCCCCTCCCCTTGTTGTCCACTCCCGAAACCTTTATGAGTTAACCTGATGGAAATGTATATTATTAATCTGAGTCCATTCTTCGTTCTATAGAAATTTGGTTTGAACTTTATGACTGACGTTTATCCGTTTCGCACAAGACTCTATGAAGAACCCCACATCTGCTTCGACAACACAACGAAACTTTCTTGAGCAGTCAAGTGCGAGTCAAGAAAAATAGTTGCACTCATAACCTGTAACAATAGGTCTTATTTATTCATCCTACAAACAGGGGAAGATGACATACTAAGGGATGCTAAAGTTCCGTCTGGTCTCGTAGTTCCGTTAAGTTTAACGGAATAGCTAATATCAAGCAATCGGACGTATCCAAAGCAGTTGGCTAACTCTAAGGCAAGCAAATAGCCAGCCTTAACGAATCGTCTACGCGAGTTTGGTTGACAAAGTCTAATTAACATAATCTCAGTGAATTCGAGCAGCCGGGTTGGTGTTGCATGATTTTGTGACAAACAAATTAGTTGGGTCTGACCGGTGACCAATAGACCACAGTGCATGAGCGATCGATGAGATCGGGTTTCTCGCTCCTTTGACGTGCGTTCACGTGAATTACGGCTTTTCTGCATTTGTCGGTGTGACTATAGGTTTTAGATCGTTAAAGCCATAAATGGAAAGAGAAACTGATGTTACCTGATATACGGCACTTGCAGAACTTATTTTTGCAGTCCAGATAACGCGTAATTCAGTGACTGGGTGCATGAATCTCCGTAGAACGTGTAGTATACAAATTGTGGTAGTAGCCGGACGACTCCTCATGAAGGGAAAAATAGGAAAAGCTTTGTTATTGCAGGCTGAGTACACTGAATAAACTGTTAATGTCTTACCGTGAACATTTATAAAAGTTTTTAGGTATCAGCTTACCGGCGTTGCTTGGCAGGTTTCACTAAAGAGGAAACTGAATGCATGCAACATGTCCGTCCAAAACCTAACAACAGCCTGCCAGCTAGTCCCACAGCACGATCAACTACATTTTTTGAATGATGTCTATGATCCTGACTTATACTGCTACCTTGGCGAGGTGGTCGGGCTTGTGTACTGTTTTGATCCGGCAGGCTATGCTGACTAGGACTTCGGTCCTTCCAGGGGCAACCTTGTCAGATAGGCCAAAGGGGAGCAGTCAGACGAAAAGCAGTTACACTCATAGGATTGTATGTCGCACTACTGACCGCGTAGGAGTGCTTAGGTAGTGAGGCACGATCCTATGGGCATACAGCAGAACTATTTTCATAGTTGCGGCACTGCTGTCTTCCGTATCAGGAAGAAGGGGATTAGAAAAGGTACCCTCAAACAAAGAGCACTCCGACCGCCCAACGGTTGACCGTGACCACCGGCGTATTATCCAATACGGTCGAAAAACATCCGATATCTATCAAAAGCCTGAGGTAACTTCGAGTACATCCACTGCGCGCAGCAGTGCTCAGAACGAGACATAATTGTCTTATTCACTGCGCCCTCAGGCTAGGCAAGCCCCCCACAGCCAAGTGAGTTAGACTCTTGGGTCATTGGCTCCGAGTGGGGTCCCTCAAGAAAACCCTATATCCTGTTGTCTCGCAGGTCAGACTTCTGAGTCAGAGACTCGGGGTGGAGTCCCTCAAGTCAACCCCTTCCGCGGCATAAACGACGGGGAAGTATCAGAAGTTATCGTTCTCTCGACAGTGACATTACTAACCGATCTCGAATTTCTCCTACTGTTTTACCCCCTAATCCTTCTGCCTTCCATATACCTTCGGGCGATAATTGTTTTTTTGAGGCCAAGACAACTGGTAAACATTGGCGCCTTCAATGTCCGCACTCTCCGACAAGTCGGTCAGCAAGCTGCTCTGGCAAGTACTCTCTCAAGTCTCTAGCTTGATGTGTGTTGTGTGTCGGAGACGCGAGTCTACGATTCTAGCACGGTTATCCATTTGAGCTCACCCCTAGATAACTGTCGATCCAAGCGCTTCTCTCTCAGGGTTTCTGGTGACGCTGAAGCTGTATCTCGCGGTCAAGCTGGAATGGGAATCACGTTGAGTTCCAGAGCGGAGCAATGCTTGCTCGATTGGATCCCAATGAATAGTCGCTTGTGCGCTGTCAGACTCAATACATCGGTAAAAGTCTGTCAACGCAAATCAGAAAGACGTTGTGTATTTATTATATCGGCGTACGCCCCGACGGGTAGCTGTTCGGATGCTACCAAGGATGCGTTCTATGACGCCCTCGTTGACCTTCTGAGACAATCTAAACACTCAGACATCATCATACTAGCGGGCGATTTTAATGCTCAGCCTGGTCGTCTTTCTTCGGATGAGAAGCGGCTAGGAGGTATGTTTGGTGTCCGGGCACAACGCACGGATAATAGCGAAAGACTGCTGCAGCTGTGCGCATCTCACGGCCAGCATCTTCCGAGCACGGCGTTCCAACGCAGACAAAGCACTGTGTTACTTGGAGACCTCCGTGTGCCTCCCAACTGTGGACACAGTTGGATCATATAGCAGTCAGTCACAGGTGGCGCCATTCTGTTAAGGACTGTCGTGCCTTTTGGAGCAACCACTTGGACTCGGACCATGCTGTTGTGCGTGCCCGTTTTGTTTTATCATTTGCCCAGAGGACATACGCTCGTAAATGTAAAGTGCTTAAGTGGCATCCGAGCGATGAGGGTTTAAAGGACGCTTACCAAAAGGCGTTGGTGAAGAGGTTACCCAGTTCGAGTCAGATGATGGATCCTAATGAACATTGGGAACAAATCGCCGAAGCTTTGAAGGCATGCTGTGAACAGGCATGTTCCGATGGGGCTGTTCAGTTGCGACAGCACTGGATTTCTGTCACGTCGATAAACCTTATGAACAAGCGTCGCTCGATCCCACCTGGTTCTGAATATGATGACGACCGTCGAGAACTTGAACGCAAGCTGACTAAAAGCTTGCGCAAAGACCGTGAGCAATATTTGGTCGAACAATCAAAAGAGATGGAAAAAGCCTTTTTATCTGGGAATAGCAGAAAGCTATTTTCCATGATCCGTGGTTGTACTGGCCGTCAAGTCGGTGTAAGTGAGACCATATGTGAAAAAGATGGTTCACTTATTACCAGTCAATCGCGCCGACTTGACAGGTGTTCTGAACATTTTGAAGAACAGTTTAGTTGGCCTCAACCAGATCATGTGGATGACGGTACCCGAATGGTCAGTTATTGCACTCCAGACGGTCCTCCGTCGGAAGCAGAGGTGGTCCTGGAGCTTAAATTATTAAGGCTACTAGTTCAGACCTCCTCCATCTTTCTCTTTTCAAGGATGGTGGGGAGAGGTTGATATCAGAACTGACGCGACTCCTCCAGATGATCTGGGAAACTGAAGAGGTACCTCGTGATTGGTGTCTATCAACAGTCATTCCCGTTTTCAAAAATGGGTCCCGAAGTCTATGTGACAACCACAGCGGCATCAGTTTGGTGTTTATTGCTTCCAAGTTACTCACTGGTCGCATTTTACGTCGGCTCACTGAGCCCAGAGAAAGCCAGATACGCGGAGAACAGGCAGGATTCCGATCCGGTCGAGGTTGCGTTGATCATATTTTTACCTTGCGACAGATCTTGGAACATCGGCACTGTTGCAGACAGTCGACGGTCGTGGACTTTTTGGACCTGAAGGCTGCTTTCGATTCAGCTGCTCGTAACGTTCTCTGGAGATGCCTTCTCCGCAAGGGAGTACCAGAGAAATACGCGAATCTACTGAGATCACTGTATGTTCACTCTGCAAGCAGGGTGAGAGTCTATGAACTACTGTTTCGGGTGTTCATCACTTCTAGTGGTGTTCGTCAGGGGTGTCCGATTTCCCCTTTTCCATTCAATTTTGTCACGGATGACATTCTGGAGGGTGCGCTTCGGGAAACCCATGGGCTTGGTGTTGAGTTTACTCCTGGTGCTAGATTGACTGATCTGGAGTATGCGGACGACGTTGTTTTACTTAACCCCTCTGCCGAAGACATGCAGACCATGTTGAACAAAGTGGCCGACAGGGTTGGTCTGTATGGAATGCGCTTTGCACCTTCAAAGTGCAGTGTTGCTTCAAGACTGCGGCACTTCAACTCCTACTTTCTTCATTGCAGGCAATCCGCTTGAGACTGTGGACAGTTTCACACACTTGGGTATCACTATCTCGTCGGCCTGTAATATTGCTGATGAGATATCAGCGAGGATTGCAAAGGCACGAATTGCCTTTGCCTAACTGCGTCATCTGTGGCGTCGAAAAGACGTCCGGTTGTCGCTGAAAGGAAGGGTATATAATGACTGTGTGTGTTCCATTTTGGTTTGTGGTTCGGAAACGTGGTCTGTTCACAAAGAAGATATTAACAGGCTTGTTGTGTTTGACCATCGTTGTCTCCGCGAATTGGCCTACATTAAGTGAACTGATCGCGTGAGCAACGTGACCGTTTGCCGACGCGTATTCCGGAACGCTCGGGATGCGCGATTAATTAGTCAACTCACCTTTTTGCACAGCCTGCGATGAGTACGTCGCGTACTCCGTATGTCATCTAATCATTTACCGTACCCGGCATCATATGCTGAGACCACCAACAGTTGGGTCAAACCACGTGGTGGTCAAGCAACAACGTGGTCTCAAAATATGAAGACCCTGACTGCTCCATTGAGCAAAGTGCGAAGGTGTCGCTTGCCTGGATGGGGTCCTCGTGATCACTCACACCGCTGGTTAGAGACGCTATCCGAGAAGGCGATGTGTCGTAGTCAATGGCGTACCTGTATCCATTCCATTTCCGCTTCTTCCTCTTAGTCTTTTCTCAATAATTTTCAATCTTCTTAGTAATTCTTTCTTGTAGGATATTCCATGTCACTGTTGAGGTGAACGGCGGCCTGATCCACAGTACCTATAGTCAAGCTCATGGCTGTTATGATGGTGATGATGATGTCTATGCTAATGCACAATAAGTGGTAGCAGTTATTATACTTTCAAAGATATCAATTTTCCGGAAGCACAATACCGAGTCTGTGTAGTTGTTGCTGCTCACCAGATGGATGGGCGCAGTAAACAACAACCAGACAATCTGTCTTAAGAAAGAACAGAGACTAAAGTTAGAAGGTTATAATCTACCCGCGATTTATGTATGCAGTGTATTTTCTGAGATCTTCCGGTCTAATGAGTTGCTGCACTTTTCCCATAAATGTTCACTACATCTTCAGTTGTCTACGCATCCCACCGTGGCTAAAATACCTCACAAGTGGATTATAAAACCTTTGCTTTCACATAAAGTTTAGATATAATTTAAACAAATCGAAACGACTGATATATCCTAATATCGGGGTTATTGATATCTAATAGCAAATTGTAATCTTGTTTTCTCTCAAATCGACCAGGTAACGTAAGCAGTAATCAGAGGCGCATGTAGTTCTAATTCTACGCACCAGAATTCCTGCACGCCTAACGTAATGATCAACATTGTTGTTTAGAGAAAATGTCAGCCGTAGTTCAACTGTCGGCCTCGACAGGGATAAGCGTCAATGCAGGACACAAACACGAGTTAAACCGAGGTCTTGCGCTTCTTTCAAAGAAGAGATGATTAAAAATGCGAAAAATGCAGTCATGTGCGATGGATGTTGCACTCAAAATGAACGAATCTTCGACTACTCATTAGTGATCAATACTTTACTCAGCAGACTCCGCATGAAAGCATTTAACCGGACGGAATACAGTTGCCAGCAGTTTCGCTACTAATCACCACCTAATTTGCTCCATAAATAAATCAAACTAGCTGAAGTATAAATCATTTTAATATACCACATGTGTGATTTCACCGTTGGTACCGTGGTGACAAATGTAAACCATATGATGAACTGACCCACGGGAGACAAATAAACGAACGCGTGCCCCCCCATTAGAACAAAGCATCACTTTAAGATAGGGTATGACTGAACTCGGAGCCCTGGTAAAAATGATCCGAAGTCAGTAATATAACTTTCGTATTAGTAGACTATTTGTGTAAAATTCGTGAAACTGATATAAAACCGTGCTACGCATAAAGGAACATCAGCGAACACCGTGGTCATGATCGCTATTCCAAAGGACGATGGTTTCCCCAACAGTGTTACTGACGTTCAAAATTGAACAAGGCTGCTAACCATTTCAGTCAGCCCTCCGTAGAGGTATATTGGGCTACAGATGCGTCACAGATGATATCCACCCATATGTATTCTATATAACTTTTATATTTTGGTTTGTGGATAATGAAATAGTGTTCACAACTTGCTGAAGATAAATGCTTTGTCACCCGCCGGAGTAAGTAGTGCTTCAATAACTGAAATATCTCAGGTCATGGCGTGTTGCACAACAAGTCAGAGTATGGATAACCAATCTCCGAGTTCCAGCTGTGCGTGAAAAACAAGCGACTGATTAAATTACTTGCGTCGGGGTGATCCCAAAGTTAACGTGTGCCACATACGTCTGTTTACTTTGGGCAGCTGTGTTCACATTCTTCCACTTAATGGCAGTACGACAGCCAGGGATAGCCAAAACATTCTCAGTAGATTGTGGATAAGCTTGGCACCTTTGTTGAAACTAACAGTGACCAGCCTCGTAGTTTCTGCTGCGTCGAGCTTCCGCACATTCATGTTTCTTCGATTACAGTTGTTCTAATTGCAACAGCAACTTCCTGTCTCTTACTGTTTATTATCTATAAAAGTTAGATAAGAGCCAGTCACACATGTTAGACACCTAGCCTAGGCCACTACGAACATGAGCTGCCTCAACTAAACACTCATCGAAACATCACAACCCAGGTGATAGAGCGACTTATTGCATCTGTTCTCGTAGCAGACTTGAATCAAGCCAGAGACCAGATTTTTCCTAATTCAGTTTCTTTTAAAGGACGACGGTTAAAAGCAAGCAATGCCATGACATTGGAATGGCTCTGGAACATCAACAAAAAGCGATGATTGCCAAATGACTAGTGAGAGGCTGTCAGCCGTGAACATGTCAGTACAACCAGTCGGGAAGAAGTAAAATAAACTAAGGCCGGTGATCTCTCAGATATTAAGAATTCAAAATAAAACATATCGACTCATGATAAAGAGTAACTATCAGAATTGCTTTCGTATGGAAATTTTGGAGTAAACTATTCAGATAGCGCGGACCTTAAAATAAGAATTGGAAATGAAAATCTCCCAGAATAATATGTTTAAACAAACGAAGTTGGAACAGAATTACTACCTAATTTGTGTACAGTAGATCACAACAAACATATTTCATTCATATTATGGCTTGTATTTTGTAGTGTTATTGTTCATTGCTGGTAGTTGAACAGTTTTAAGCCACAGCTTACCATATAGATGTAAACAAGATTTTGTTTAGTGCCAAGTAAAACTTGTAGCGTTACTTGATCTATTACCAAGATCCAAATAGGTTATAATCGAACCAGTATCACGATTACTGCTAGTTTCATTTGTCGGTGACAATACGCTGAATCTATATATTCCTTTCAACGATTGCACTAAATATTTCAGGCCTTTTTGTCACCTTGTTACGGGTAACTAGTGTTGTAAAGTCTCTCGTCGTGTGTGCTTCGATATTCGTTAATGTTTCGATTCTTTTCTCTTATGACAAATACTTGAATGATCGAGAATAGTATGTTCACGTTTTTTAACAGAATGCACCTCTGAAAAAGGTCAAAAAAATATGGAATGCAACTATAACGGTTTAGCTTCATGCCAAACCATAATATTAGCTTTTATGTATGAAAATAATTCATTTACTCAAACAAGTTCCACATGAAAGTTCCAAATAGTTCAACCAAAATCTATTCTTCTGTCTTCAAAAGCGAGATAAAGAGAAAACACAAAACAACAATAAAACCTTTTAAGAAAATTGACAACCCAAAGCTTTTAAAAGTTTACCACGAGTCAGTTCTTAACATGAAATTTCCGTGTTGTTTAAACTATGCGGTCTTATGAACGAAACGTGCGTTGTATGATTACGTGAAATAGAATTAACCAATCAGATTTAGGCACACAGGACTCGTTAACCAAACAAGCCGAGTTAATTTGATGAAATACCCAACGATAGTATATCAAAAGGATGTTACAACATCATGTTTTCAGGCGGTAACAGCTCACAGTTCTAATTAGAATGGGAGAAATGTAAGGTCGCAATGGACCGGTAACCTATTACGAGAGTAACTTACAAGCAAGAGCTATATGCGGAACGTATATTTTAGCATCACGCGATTGTGTGACACAATAAGATTGGAAGGGAAACTGAAAAAATAACAGAATAATTTCAAAGTATTTTTAATCACACTGAATGAAATTTAGACTATTGATCGAGAAAACTGCAGAGTCTATGGCACAGAAGTAGTCAGACTCAACAAGGACTTTCTCACGTTGTTTCATTTTTAGGTCTATTAGAGAATGTTTTCTTCGTTTTTTCTGTGACACCAATTTTCTATTTCGTTAGGTTTTCTTGCAGTCTCACTGTGTCACACACGCACATGTTACATACTTTGTCACTCCATAAAACTTTTTAATTTTGGACCATGAACAAATACAGTGAAAAAAATCATCTTTCAATGGAACAAATAACGCACTGAACAAAATGCTTCAAATGGGTAGAAATATACATTGTGCTATTTCGGACAAGGACCTGTTTGTAGAAGTACGCCTTGTATTTAAAATGTTTGCAGCTCGTTCAAACGCATCACCGTTAACCTTTTTATCAGTCAACCCAATTTAATCTAATTGAATAAAAAAAACCTAAATAACAATTGTACAGAAAGTTCTACTCAATCCAGTATTCAATTTTTCAAACGATCAGGGAAAAATATGACTCAGACAGATCCGATTAATGTGAATTCTTCTATGGTTGACTGAAAAAAATGTTGCCTGACGTGAAGTCATCACTCCGAGAAAGCATTACACTTGCGGCGAAATGCAAGAATATGCATTGCTTGTTAAATTTCCGGTTAGATTAACCTGTCATGATTACCGCACTACATTAAACAATATTATTTAGCAAACGGGCAAGTCAACTCCGGACTTTACTCAAATAAATAACCATGCGTGTTGCCACGAATATTCAACGTTTATGAATCGCAAACACTTGTACAGCTTCAGTTTTCTACCACTAAATGTACAGAGAATCAGTAAAGTATATGAAGACTGGTTAATAACACAAACCTGAGACATTAATTTGCTAAGCTAGTTTTTAACATCATGAGGAGGTTCAATCCTCCTTTTCGCGGGATAATTTAAAATTGCCTATCATTCCGAATTAATTGAACCGAACGTGGCCGCTACGTTCATGACCCTCTTTCTCTATGACACACGCACTGACGTACTATTCTACTGCTTAAACCGATAGTTTATAACGACTTATCAAAATTTTATTGGTTAACAGTCATTTGTATTCTCTTGTTTTGTACGATTTTTATCCAGTACCTCCCCTCTACCCTTCTTCGTAGTGTACTTATTCTGAGGTTTTCCATCCGAGTCATGCTCAATAAGGAATCGATTGACCGATTCATAACTGATCAGTGACCTTCACGCCTATGTCAGAATAGTGTTTTCCAGACTGGAAGAAGCAAAGTTCGCGATATGTTCACACTTTCGTAGACGTAAAATACGCAAACTATAAACAACGAACAAATAAAAACAGTAGGTAAATAACGGGCGTATGATCACAACAAATATTATACATTCAAAACGACGAGGATCGGACAAGCAATTTCGGTCACCCTCTCTACACAAAGTTGGACGGTGAATTCAGATCGGCGTAGGTCCACAAGGGATAAGTTACCTAGAATTCTGGGAAAACTCCGCTGCACAAAATTAGGTGTAATGTCACCTTTAGATTGCCACAGGAAGAACTTATTAGCCTACGAAAAGGCTGATCAACAGGGTCATAGAAGGAGAAAAGAAAAGAAACCAATGCGTTGACCAGGTAGAAGTGACTCAAAAGTAGGATAACTTTCTATTTTTCTAATTAAAAGGGGAATCGTTTAGAGAATATTATCGGATAAGATTCATAGTTCTACTTACCCCGTACGCACGCAGGCATGTAGCCGCGCCTGAATCACATCTTCAAAAGTTCTACAAAATTAACGACGCGGTTTGCTAAACCATCATGTCGTTCACGACGTATATTATTTCAAGTTACGGTGTAGTGAGATTTTTATATAGATAGCAGATCGAAGTCTAACTCATGAAGTAACGACTGCGATCTAACAAACCAGCTTCCGCAAACTTCGCATCTGTGATAGTAAAACACCTAATAACCGTAGTACAAAAGTCGACCTATTCGGTTGATTCAAATTTGTGTTACGCAATCAAACCATAAATCTACCAGTAGTATTCAGATGAACTAAGCTATTTCGGACTCACTAGCAGGCGTTATGTGCACAGTGATTGAAACAACCCATCTTGTTTCGGCGGTGTTGATTAAGTGTCTACTGGCGAGATTAGAAGCTTGTTCAATCAGTATGTTTTTATTTATTTCGTGTTTATGATCTCCATGTTTTACCTCTGTAACGTGTGAAAGTAATCAGTGTTAACATATCACGAGAAATGTGCTCTTTTTGCTTTAATAAAATATGTTAAAGATGCTCTAACGTTTTGGGAGTTGCGTGATTTTAGACAGTACTGCCTGCGTTTTATTACCTATTCCACATAGTGCGTTAAACGTTTATGGCCAGTCAGTTTTTGTCAAGTTCCTCACTATCAGCGGAATTTCTTACATTACTGATCAGATCATTAGTAATCATAATACCTGAACTTATTCTGTCATGTATTTGCTCACCTTAACAACCAGTATATCCAACTGGTCGTGGAAATATTTGTGGGCAGTTTCCCTTACTCTGCGCATTTGGGGGAATCAACAAGATGTAGTTCGCGCATATTGTTTCAGCATTTCAGTCCAATAATTTCGTGTGCTTGATTGATGCAATGTACCATCAGCGAGAGTATTCTTCAGCACAAGAGATGAATTGATGTCAACGAGGCCAACGTCCAAACTGCGAGCAGGCCAACCCAAAAACTTAACTCTTGAGAAAACCTGTTACTTCATCGATGTGTTGAACGTATGCATTTATATTTGATCGTGTTAGCAAAATACATTTTATGTTAGTTTCGTTTTGCTGGACGCTAGAAAAAAGGCATAGCTCAATAACACAGACGGCCACATTTTAAATTCCATTGATCGTTGTCATCTGAATCAAAGCCAAGATATCAACAAATGTTATCTGTCTAACATTTATGAAAAGTATGTCCATATATTCATGGGTTATATCAATGACGAGAGGCTTCTGGTTCCTTCAACTGTATGTTTCTACTATTATATCCAAAAGTGTATCATTGATAAATCCAGGAAATGAGACTCTCACTTTACTCAAAAAGTAGCTGAATATTGTGAGGATACAGTGAGACAACCAGCACCATTTAACAGCAAACTAACGAAGTGGTTTATAGCAGCTTGCGTTGTACAGTTATCGAATCCTACGACTGAAACTCCCTTTCCATTTGATTCGCCCTTGCGGTTTTTTCCTGTATCCACTGGACGATGAAGCATATTACTAATTCTGATAGTGGACGTTCTTGTTGGTCACATTATTTCATATAGTACTCAATAAGTAACGATGTATGGTAATAATGTTTTTTCGCAGACTCAGACGTAATCTCACTGCATGCTAGAATGTTCATTTCGGACTGTCTTTTGCTGCTTCTTTCATGTAGAAAAGTATGCAAAGTACGTTCGATTTTTGTATCCCTGCAATATCCGCTGCTTGAGAGTTACAGACTGAATTGTATGTTCACAGTATTTAAGCGGTCACATTCCTACTTCTATCTGTCAAAACAGTGGTATTTCTCCCTCCAATAAAAATTGTACTATGAATACAAAAACTACAGTCCTCGAAAGTTTGTAAGCTGTTTCCATAATACTGTCACCGTTTATTTTTGATACAACAGCTACTAGTATTAGTCAGCGAAACTGTTGCGAGGTTGTTTTATGTTTTGGGGAATAACAATCTGAGACAGTAATCTACAAAATACTGATTGTCTCAATTAAACATTGACAAAAGTGGCTTAGAATTGGCTAGTCTTATAGAAATTTCCAAGCTCCTGGCGGGGCTTCGTAGCTCAGCTGGCACAACACTTGCCGTGTTTGGCCATGATATTTCTGTCCATGGTTCAAATCTAGCCGGAGCGCTGACTTTCCACAATAGGATCCCATCTAAAATCATAACTCTGCCTAACTACTTATGAGATACTAAAATTTCACATGTAACAATTTTTTGGCAAATATAAGTGTAACTAAGTCACGTTCAAAATGAACAGTTTCCAATTTGTTCAGAAAACACACGTCTTGAACCATCTTTGAACTGATTGGGGTTGTATACCTAGAATAAACAGTATTTTGTTGATATTGCTAAATAAAATTACTATATATGCAATCTTAATATTTGCTTTCATTAAAGTTGCATGCAGAGCAAGCCAAAACTGTCTTCCTCGAAGCATCGTCGTCATGATTACGAGCTTAGTTGACTTGATTGATGTTGGTTGGAAAAGGTCAAAGTCGATGAACAAATCCGAAAAACCCAATTTATTCCTCTCCCAACCAAAGCAGTTCAATGAAAATTAATCTTAACTTGAACCGGTCAGTTCTCTTGTCAGAAATGCTAATTAAGACGCGTTGGTTTTCGAAAAGGGATTTCTTTTTAATATGCGTTAACGGGAGATTCATCACAGATGACCCGGTTCTAGGCGGATGCAATTTTCTGCCACTATTATTTTACGGTTGGTTGCTGTGTAGCCCAGAATGAAAAATATAGGTTCAGTTGCTTTGTTGTTTATATGCCCTCACCATAGAGTAATAAACGAAACAAACCCGATTCATGTTATTTCCACATTTATACTTGATTTTAAGATTCTGTTGAGTTGACATATCTCCTAGTATTCTGTTATAGTCACTCTAGTTGATCTGAAGTGTCCTTTGCGTCAGAAATAAAAAAGAATATCCATTCTTATCAAATCATGTTTAGAAAACTTGATCTGCGAGAGCTTCATAGTAATCAGTTTAACCCAACAGTTCAAATCGAGTCGACCAAATTGCAATATAACTATAAGGCAGAAGGTTGGAACGAAAGCTTAGATGTGTTTTTTTCCAATGTTTTTACTGACAAATAGTTGGAACATCGGGGTGGTTATGTTTGACTAGTACAAAATGCAACCACAACTCATTTCTTACAACCGATAAACTTGTGGTTGCTTTTTCAGAATGAAGCACCATAGCCGATTTTCACTGAAAATTTTGGAGTTGAATCTGATGCATCATTGTTATCTCAAGATAGCATAACGTGGTACTTCAATGTCTCCACGCATTCTCAGATACTGAAACATCATTACCCTGCTTCGTCTGTTTTACATCTTTTTACGTGAGGTGTCACTCAACGCAGTCAGTAGAATAATAAACAGTGATGTCCCGAGTTAGGTCGGCAACCAATTCTAGCCAACGTACATTTCGAAAGAACTCGACTAAGACAAAATGTTTTCGGACAATTTCACAATGAATAACAATACGAAAAAAACAGTTTGACGTTTTGGAGACGGGTAACATGAAGGTGTACGTGATTTACTACCTCAGCAAGTAATAATTCGGGGTCCATGCAGCAACCAAGGCGAATCACTGTGGCATGGTAAGCCGTGCCGAAACAGTTACACACTGTATGTATTGTAATAGATAAAAGTTCATGTTTTTACATGCTCACAACTCCACCAACCGAAACAAAATTAATAAGGAAAACTTGATTTACACAGTAATACTACTGAGAACAAAAGTAATGGCTGTAATTAGTAGCAACCGAAAAAAAAATACTGTTTTGGTTATGTGACCAAACCGTGAATAAGAAAAATTAATCTACATGAAAGATGAACCAAGCAGGAAATTACAAAAAAATGGGTAGGACTGTATGCATGTAGTTGACTGTTTTTAGAGAGATTGGGTTTATAATGTAAAAATATCTATAAAGACATTTGAATTAAGAGAATGAGTGATGCCAGATATATTCAGGGTTGACATAAACTGGACACCACTCATGAATGCTGTTCACGACTTCACACAAACGTCTCAGCCATGGACGACAGCTGACTTTCTGTCATACCTGAAGCAACCATGTTGATGTTGCACCATTTACCTCACGTAAGGCATGACGAAATCATCATATGTGAACATTCATTCATGTTCGCTGGTTAATATTGCTCAAATTGCCCAACATATCTTTGAGTGGGGACGAGAAAACTGTATTGGCAATCCAGTTGTTGACCAAATGATGAAGTGTTTTCTCCAATTTGAAGTCACTGAAATCGTGTTTTTATAATAGCTGCAAATTTTCGAGTAATGTTTAAGGCTACAAGATGTAAGAAGTTGTCTGGGGAATCTTCAATTATAACGCAATAAGTGCACTAAAATTTCTGTAATCCGTTATCACCAGATCATGTGGTTTATGATAAAACCGAATAAGTTTACAAACGAAGCTCTCTTACAATAGTGGATTCCAGAGAGGAATAGTAGAAAATGAGCGTTTTCTTGACTTCAACTTGATGGACTAGTCACCAGTGAAAACAATCTCGAACGAGCTTCTCGTTGCTAAATGAAACACAATTTACATCACTTCGTTATTCATATTTATTATCTGGCAGTCAAGAAATCAAATGAACTGCACGGAAAAAGTGATCAGGTTTAATCATCATGATTGAAGTCTATTCAAAACTCAATCTTTATCTAATTAGTTCTGAAGACAAACTCACATGGTCGAAAAATCAAATTGAAAGAATTAATGCTAGGATTTCTGTCACTCTGTACAAGTTAATGAAGCAAAGCACCTGTTGCAGTGGTAAGTAGATTATGTGAGTAAAACACAGTTTCTCTTTTCTAAACTAGTTTCTACTGTTCTTACATCATCACTACTGATGGCAATGACAAATGCAGAGTCACCTGGAGGAGGATGCACCAGATTATAACGGATTCAATTCTAATCTGTCCAATTAAATCTACTGACAATAGACATGAGTTAAAGTGAGCAATTCCATTAAAACCGCTATTAGCGGTAGAGAACAGTTGACTGTTTGTTACGGGTTGTTTAAAAGTGACTTAATCAAACTTACCACGAGCACCAAATAGTTCATTTCCAGACTACGGCCAATTCGATAGCCTCTCAAAGAAAAATCCAACTAACACAACGTTTTTTGAAAATATCCTTCGAACTGGTCTGGTTGACCAGCATACAGCTTGGCGACACAATTCGAGAGAAAAAACACTCACGCACTCCTTACGAAAATGCTGTTACCGAAAACTCTCACGTCACATCGATTACACGGATGGTTGCGTGTGCCTGATCGGAATATTTGTTAATGGTCTCAGTCGTGAAATTACGCCTAGGTGGACTTCATATGAGATTTATCACATCCAAGCGATTTATGAAACCTTAATTTTTGCGAAAGCCTCCTTTAAATAAACATATCTGGAGAGTTAGAATTCGACACAGTGTCGTTAACCATATGTAATTAGTTTAGGATTGAGTAATAAGGCGTACAAAACCAAAATCACAGTCTCGAAAAAATTACGGTCATTCTGAAAAACGTCAGCCTGCAAAGCGTTTGGGTTGTTATTGCGTTTTCTCGTCGGAAAAACGGTGGATGTTGATAATTTATTCTAGCTAGACGGACAAGCACACGACCTTACTGTGAACCGGGTCACTAGGCCATTTTTAATTAGAAGACCTTTAGTTATTTCATAGCATCAAAGTTAGGACATGTTACACTCCTATCATTTTGCAAACTATGACCTAAACCAACGGAAAACTGGTTCTTCTGTTGATGTTTTTCACGTAGCGAGCACTAGTAGTCGATTTGCGAAGAGTGAAATGTACGAGAAGCTATGAACATAGAAACGCACACATCATATAGAAGTTTTTGACACAGTTGGGAGCGCTCCGGATTCAGAGGGACTACTTTTATCTCTGGTTCTACAATGACCGTCAGCAAACTGATTATTAGAAGTATTGGTGTACCTTAATTTCAGATACAAGAGCTTATTCAGACCTGCGGAATATATTAGAATTTTCACAATATTAGAATCAAATAAGATGTGTGTAACTAAATCAACTTGGCTATGTTGGATTTTAGGTCGAGTGTACAAAAGCTACTATATTGAACTTGCCAGATGCAGTAGATTGCTAGTGTATGTGAAAAAAGACAAAAGTTGAATCAGCAAAACTGACAAAGCAGAATTTTCAGAAAAGCAAAGCAAACTTCCCCCTTAACAACTTTTAACAGAGAATTCAGAAACAGTTTTTTGTACAATGTATCTCTCGAGCACATTTCGCTGCATGTCCTCAGGTACATACTGCAGTCCGTGGCTTCAATGGACTTTGTGACACTAAGCAACAACACCAACAACCACGCAAACACAAGCACACTCACATACATCCGTAGACACCGACTACCGGGGCATTTTGGTACTGACTAACAAGTCTTCCTGTATGCGGAGGGGGGACTTCCATTCGCTAATTGGTATCGCCTCCGAGAACCGAAGAAGCCTTCGATTTTTGCTGCGTGAAATATCCAAAACGAAATCTCCAGGATCAATTGAGGTCGCAATAACAACCGGGGTCGAGCGATCGATGACAATGATTCATTGTGTCTTGTCGCATTCTGACTTGATTACTGATGAATAGCTGGGGAGTTGGTTAATTCGAAGTTGAACATCACCCACTATTGATAGCACCTGTCGCATTTCCATAGACTTTCCAATCGGCCCCTTTCGAAATGAAGCACTAAACTCGAGTTTCGCTCTCATTAGAGCTCGTCAATAGTGCATATCCTTGCCACTGCCGGAACTAGAATTCTGGCCACGGTTTTCATAAGGCAACCGTGTTTACCGCTACGCCATCGACTTCACATTAGGCATGACCGAATTATCATATGCACTACTGAATAACTTTAATGAGAGCAAAACATGGGTTTATTGCTGTTTTTCGGAAGGGGACGACTGGAAAATCTATGGGAATTCTGATTTGAGTTCAGCATTGTGGTATCCATGAGCATTTTGCGAACTCAAACTGGAATGTGTTGGTTGACACGACAACGTTACTGCCACTCCGTTCTGCCTATGTATGTGGCCAGACATTCACACGAGAATTCATAAATGACGTACGATTTCCTCAATGGAGAAAGAAGACATGTTGCGATGTTTTAACATTTTGTTTGCTCTCATCAATCGCAAACGTAAAAAATACGAGTTATATATGACACAGATAGAAACAGACAGGGTATGGACACGCATACAGTTACATCACGTATTATGTCATCACTACCACGGCAACCCTATAGGTTGTTTCAACCACTTTTGTGCACATAACTTCGTCTGGTGAGTTCTGTTCAATATGGCTTCGCTAGAGATCAGTAGTTTCAGGTCATGTTGACGTAACAACATTTTGAATGATCTAGGTGGATCAACCTAGTGGCTTGTTATCATCAGGTATCTGGTAATCGATGATGCGGGGTTTCAAGCAACGGATTCACCGGTTTGGGACTGTTGTGTCGTCTTTTGTTTTCACCAGTTCGGAACGTGTTCTGCCACTTGCTGATATAGCTGTTGGTGTGTTCTGCCCATGTAAATGTCACCGCAACTGCAAGTGAACTGATAGACAACTTGAAAAACAGAATGGCCAGACAAATCGCGGTCGTGATTGTGTATAACGGGTCGTTTGGTGGTTTGAACCAAGCGTAATGGGGCAGCTGTATACGTATGAGATAAGGCACATTGCAATTTGTGCTTGATGTCGGTTGCCAAATGATCACATTTGAATTGCAAAAATAAGAATGCATCTTTCTTTTGAGCTGTTTGTACTGGCTCATTGCATTTGTTCCCCATGCTGTGAATGTCCATGAACTTTTCAGGATCCCCATTTGCCAACAGCGTTTTTCTCAGCATTTCTTGTTCCATCTGCAGCTTATCAGAAGTGCAAATACGCCTGGTCCTATGATTTGATTGAACCCCTCTTGTATGTTATCGGGACAAGGCTGGAGAACCAAAAGATATTGTCAGCCCAATGTTGCTTTGCGATGGTCCGATCGCTGTAATGTCCCATCATCACGTCTGATGATGAGTACATTTAAAAAAGATAATCTACCGGTTGATGCGGTTTTACGAGACAATAATAGGTTCGGATGAATAGAGGTAAAAAGGGTAAAGATACATCAAAACCGTCAGTATCCGTAGAAATCAAAATATTAACAACATACCGTTTGTACAACAAGGCTTTGGCAATATTATCAAGGAAATGCCGTTCAATCAGTCGCAAGATGTCGGCTAAAGTAGGGCCTAACGGGCTACCCATAGTTCACTGTCGTTCTGGTTGGCTGAAGGTAACGGTCAGGTGACTTGAATTCAAGATGAATTATGCACATGTGTATAGGATTTAACATAACAAATGTCAAAAGCTTTCCAAAAATAATAGATAGCATATGATTGTGGGTGGAACATACAACTTAGAGAGCTGCCTTCGGTAGCCCTCCAATGCACCTGCTCTGCCCTGACGCTTTCAGTAAGTCTCAAATGAATTGGGGTTGGAATTCCTCGGAACTACATGGATTTACATTATAGCTATATTCGAGTGAGCGCAGTTTAGATATAACAGTGGGAAACTGGAATGTTATCGCCTACGTTCCAACATTTCCCTATCAGTCGTCACTGAGCTTAATCACTTCGTGAGAAAACTTTATCGGTGGAGGTCAGGACGATTCAAACAGATACTCAACAAGATACTAAATGTGGACCGATGGACCTTAGAAGGCATGCATGTTACATGTAAACTGATGGAATTGTGTACTGATAAAGTATAACTTGAAGAGAAGGTTGAATATATTTCAGGAACTTAATGGCACACTCTTGCAGTCTGACACTATGTAACCTATTTTACAAAGTAATCCATTACAGCCAATTGATAACTCATGACATCATCATATGAGGTGAAAGTGAAATGAAATCTTTGATCTTTTTACAGCCAGTGTGTTTGCTAGACCTAAACTCCACCACAGAACTATCAAAATTCTTGTTTCATCTCACTTGGCGTTGAACTTGTTTCTAACAGAATCATCGTTTATATAGAATAAGGTAAACGAAATTATACCAAATTTTATCGATCTAATCTATTTACCAAGTTGCGAACATTCTGTTA